>JACMZG010001875.1:0-36226 GCA_018340805.1 Microvelia longipes | reverse complement strand
CAACTTAAGTTGCTGTGGTGTTACAAGCTGATAAATTGTGATCCAGCAACCTGTGTAATATTCATTGCAGATGTTTGTTAATTCATTTCAGGATTTAAGAAAAAATTGCATGTTTAATTTGAATTATTACTGAACTTTGTCTATTAAAGGGCTGATAATGCTTTCCTGTAGGATCTTATGATTCATGACCCAGCTAAGGATAAATAATTAGAGAAGAATTCATCACAATATATATATATATATATATATAATATATAATATAATAATATATATTATATATATTATATATATATATATCTGTATGTGATGTGTTATAAGCTAAAACAGAAGGAGCTAAAATATTATATATAAATACTTTATAAATAGAAGAAAAATAGGTAAAAAAACTTGCATAATTAGGCTACCTGTAGACAAACATATCAGTCAATTTTTCCCTTACAATAAATGAATCACTAGTCTGTTTTTTAGAACTCTAGTAGTAGTAGTGATGGTAATATAAGGGAGTGGTATTAACTACCAGGCAAGTAGGCCACGTTGTTGGCCCTTTTTGCAGTTCCCTAAGATAGTTTTCTACTCCTTTTAATTTCAATGTAGGTATATTTCATCTAATCTAGACAGAAGACGTTTTTCTATGGTTCCTACATGCTTATTAAAGCAATCATAAACATTTTCACTGACTCTTAGTCTAGTGAAAACTAGGAACAACACGTGCCCTCGCTGTTAAACCAAACCTCCATACAATTTAAACTACAAGGTAAACACTATAGTATTTAATAAATCTACTATGAGGGTCTTAAATTTTGCCTATACCCAGTTTCATTTAGGTTTAGGGATCTTTATCGAGTACCTGACAATGCACAGGCTCAAGACACTGGCTTTACATCCTTTCTAAAGGACGTGGTACGCAGTTTTATCCCTCTTAAAAAATCCCAGAGGCCGTGCTGGGATTAAACCCATGACTAATTAAACTCGGGTGTTTAAAGTCTATTCATTCTGTGTATTGGACGGTACCTTAACACTACACCACGGGTGACTCTTTTAGAACTCTAAATATTTCTAAACATCAAGTAGGAACAATCTGCAGGTAAAAATAAAAACACTTGTGAGATGGTATAAAGAACTTTGTACTTAGAGAAGAAGTGATCGTTTCTTTGGCCAGATTTGTCTTATCCTTTTTTTTTTTGCATTGGTCTACTAGGACTATACAGCCATGGCATACTTATTTTATACTTTTATGATTAAAAAAAATAATAAAAATTTAAAAATTTTGATAGAAAAAAATATTTATAGGTTAAAAGAACTTTTAATATGATGGACTAGTTATTATAAATAATTTACAATCTTGATAAAAGAAAACATTTTTTTTGCATGAAATTGTTAATTTCATTATGTACCTTTGAAAATTATTTTTATATTATTTGTAAGATGTTTGATAAGCCTTATTACTTTAATAATAATTTAATTTGATATTATTCTTATTTTGTAATTTAATATCATATGATATTTGTTTAATAGTTTAAGCTAGATTAAAAAAAAACTAAAATTTAAATTTTAGTTTACTAGCAAAAAAGTAAATTTTTTATGTAAACTTCAATTGACTTTGATGATAACAAGGAGATGTAGTTAAACGGTTGAGCAACACTTGTTTTATCCTTAAACTTGGATTAAGATGCTAAATCCTCTAAACAGATAATTTTACAGTTAACTTTAATCTTTTTTATATTTATTTATTTTTTATTTAACTTTAATCGATTTTACACCAGTTTGGCTTAAACCCTTAAACTTATCAAACTCCTCTTGGCATACCAGTGCTTTATACACCTTTAATTCTTCTATCATAAAATGGTTTATATTTTATTTTCCAAAAAGGATATGCAAACTTTTATATATAAGGTATACTTTTTGTTATTACAAATACACGAAAGTACTATAAAATAAAAATACATAAACAATATCACCAAAAAATATTCTAAACTAAAATAAATAAATAAATTGATTATTAAAAAAAAATAGATAAACATTTAAAAAAATATATGAAATGCCCAAAAAAAGTAACAATAAATACAAAAACTCTTTGGTAAAGAATGTATCTGAGTCTTACAAAGTTATTTTTCAATTTATTTATACAAATGATTTCATGCATGCATGCATCCATACATATAATACATACATACATACATAATTCAAAATATAATGTCTAAATTAGTACTTTATCTTTAAAATGAAACAAAATATGAATAAAAATAAATAAGCTCAGATAATTTATAAGATTAGTATCAAAGTTTTTAATCATCATACAAAATATTTTGGTATCGGAGAGTTTTGCACCATTTTTTAAACATGTTTATTTTCCGACGGGGAAGTTTATTATACTCCAGACGGTACATGTTTATACACTAATGTGTACTTTATTGACTAGTTTTTAGGGAGTAAAGAAACACTTTTCACTCCCAAAGAGAGAAAAATGTTTCCTATTGTTCCTATTGTCCTGAGCCAATTATACCATTTTTTTAGGGAGTGTACCTTCTAAATTTATTAAGGGAGCAATCAATTTCCGTAACACTTTCCGGGGCGCACCCCAAAATTTATAAAGGAGGACCAAAAAAATTTTATTTGCTCAAATTTGTTTTAGATCAAAAAGAAGTTGTTTAGAGTAATTATTTGCTTAATTTTTTAGGGAGCATCCCCAAAATTTAGAAGGTGGCCTTTCAAAAAAATGTTATTGGCTCAAAATCTGTTCAGGCCAAAAAGCATTTGGAGCAATAAAAAAGATATTTCTTTGGGGGGGGGGCGCATCCCCAAAATTGATTAAGGGTCCGATCCAAAAAAACATATGAAAATAAGACTATAACAATAATTACAGTCTATCGACTAGTTTAAAAATCTTGACAGGTCAGTTTAGGCACCGCCAATTCTAAAAAAAACCCTGCAAGAAGTGAGCGGGAAAAAACTATGTAAACAAATCAGTTATTTTACCGTATTTTCTTGGCGATGTTTTTTTTACATTCCTTTGTGTAAGTTACTATATACTATAATTTTCATGATTAATAAGAAAGTAGTTTTTAAATCAATGTAAACACAAAAAGAACCACAAACAAAGTGAACGATTGCCGGGAAGAAGGTTGTTTCCTACAGCGGTTATGGTGGTAGGGATTTTTTTCTCTTTCAAACAAGGGGTTAGCGGCGGCTATTCTGATTGGTAAATCTTCAAAATGCTTATGACCTCCGGGATTTTAAACTAAACGATAGACTGTAAATGACGTTGTCTGGAGATAAATCTTGTATGCACCTTGAGAGTAAATGCTATTACTCCTCGGTTCGCCTCAGGAGTTAAACACATAAATCCTTCGGCTTTGCTTCGGAGTAAAATGCTTGATTTCCTCGGCTTTTGCCCTAGTAACCATTTAACTACTCAGGGAAATAATAGCATTATTTACTCCCTCGGTGCATAAATAACTATCATTTTAATTAATTTCAAAGGATATTCAGAACTAACAATCCTAAACCACAGACATGATAAGTCTAAAACTACACTACGTTCTGTATTTCTGGGCTCAAATATACAGGGTGGACCAAAAGTACCCCCCTCCTTTAAATATGGAACCATTTGACATCAATCCATTAATTTATTAGATTATTTAATTTATTTATGGTATGTAACTATCTTGGGGTGTCCCATTCATCATATAATTTTGATTTTTTGCTTTATATTTTTTTAAGTTTTCAAAACACATTTATGCATGGGACACTTGAAGTTAACGACCATAAAGAAGTTCCTTTTACACAAAATAGTATCATCAGTTTAATTACTTTATGTATAATGGTTCAATATTTAAGAGGGGGGGACTTTTGGTTCACCCTGCACCTAAAAGTGCATTAATATTATATTTTCCAAGCAATACAGAGAGAGAAATAAGACAAGAATAAATTGATAGGCACAATAATATAAATATTAATAAATATCATCAGCTAAAATTTTATTTAAAAAAAATACATGTTAGCTTAAAAAAAACCAACAAAAAATGGTAACATACAATTTTATAAAAGAACACTAAAAATGGAACGTTTCATTCGAGAAACATGGGAATAGCTCCAGTTCGAGTTTACGTTATAATTATTGATCTTCAGCTCTTAAATATCTATTTTATAGAGAGGGATTTGAAATAGCTTTCAAACTGTTTTTTCCTAATTTATTCATTATCTTTCTTTATTATTTATTTATTATTATCATTATTTGTTGTTCTTTAGGGGTAACCTTAACCCACAATGGTTCAAGATTTTTCTTTTTTCTTCTAATCCGATTCTAACTAAGATAGAATATATATATATATATATATATATATATATATATATATATATATATATATATATATAATATTTTAATTGTAATATTATAATATTATAAACTAAAATTTAAAAATATTATACAACATAAAAACCAGTAAAGAGTTATGAAGTTTTGGATTATAAAAAAACAACATTTAAAATTTTGACTTTAAGATTCATAGAGATATATACTAGAGGGCATAGCCCATTTAAAATACATTGAGAAGCCTGAAACATCTTTTTGGGCTCTTGGCGCAAAAAAGATGTTGTAACCTCATTGATACCTCCTTCAATAGTGAGTTAAGGTATAAATTGTTTGTGTTTTAATTTGTATTTTTAACGTTTAATATATTAGATATTGTAATTTTACTGATTATTTGATTATACTTTTAAGCGGAAGGTGGTCAGGTTACTTTTCAATGTTTCAAAATTTAACCTATAGGGCTCCTCAAGTAATAATATCTCTATTTTATGATTAGTTCTTCATCAGAAAGTGTTTAATAACAAACTAAAGCAGTTAACAGACTTTCTGATGAACACCTAATCATACGGTCAAAAGCTAAAATGTTTTTTATTTATTATGACCAAAACCTCGTAACTCTTGACTATATTTAAACATATAATCAAATAAACTATTATTAAAATATAAAATTTATATAAATATAAAAATGTAATAAATGCATCAATAAAATATATGTTAAAACCTTAGAGGAAATTTGTAAGCCATAGCGGATTATGCATAAAATATTATTACTAAAGACGCATTACTGGTTGATTTTTCGTTGAACATCGAAGGAAATAACCTGAACACCTCGATTACAAAAATAATAAAATAAACAGTACATACAAATTAGAACGTTAGAACAAGATAGTAATAAATATATTACAATATTACACTTAAAATATTATTATAACATCAAACATTATAAATATATTTGAGGAACCAATTAGTAGATGCTATATGACATTGTATGCGTGGTTTAACATCTTAGATTAACCTCATTGGCTCCCTCACAATATTTACCTCACTGTCAACTGATCATTACAATGTGTTATACTATAAGCTTTTAACATATTTATATTTTTTAAATAAATAGTGATCATATTATAGCTAATTTTTTAAGCGACCCTCTCTTATTGCATTTTTATTTTTAAGTACGTTTAATATAATATATAATATATAATTTACAATATTTTTATTTCCCCTTTATTGAAGCTAATGTAGAGAGAGATAGGGAAGGTGTAAAGATGAATTAAATAGCTACGTTAGGCTACGAGTCAATCAGAAGTTTACGATTATTGCGAGCTTCATATGCGAGCCTACAAACAAAAAGAAAAAGAAAGAAATTAATAAAAAAGATACAGTTGTTTTTTAAGAAGTAGAGATAAGAGGACTTTGGCTTTTATGGTGCCCCAAGGGTTTGGTGTTTTGTACCTCAGTGGCTACGCTACATTGGTGTAATCTATCGTTTCATTATTTGATATTCGCCAATATAGGAAGCTCGACGATAAAGTGATGTAAAAATTATAGAGTAAGGGTAGAGATGGGGTACACAGTGCTCCAACTACCTGGTTTAAGGTAGTGCTAAAACAGGGGCTAGTTACATAAACTACCACACAGAGCGCTAGTTTTTACCTTGTGCCACCGTTATCAATTTCAACCATCAGTTTTAAAACGAGACGTCTATTTATGTTTATAAAGAATGGAAACAAGACAATGTTTAACTTATATATGAACATTTTTGATTTTTTATAAGATTATTTGTTTAGAAAATAAGATAAATTTTACATTTTTTCCATTACAAGGACAAATTTAAAACATAATGAACATGCAAATTAAATTTAGATTTCTGCACGTCATGGTTATCATGATATCAAGTTTAATTAAAAATAACACACAATATGTATTTTATTTTATGATAATTTTACATTTAAATAATCCATACAATTTTTAACATGTTAAAAGTTCCTTTAAATGATTTTAACCTAATAGTCTAAGAGTCAAATATTTCTATTTAAAATATAAGTAAATTAAGAGTCAGATATTTCTATTTCAAATATTAAGTAAATTAAAGAGTCAGATATTTCTATTTAAATATAAGTAAATTAAGAGTCAGATATTTAAATATTAAGTAAATTAAGAGTCAGATATTTCTATTTAAATATAAGTAAATTAAGAGTCAGATATTTCTATTTAAAAATATAAGTAAATAAGTAAATTAAGAGTCAAATATTTTATTTAAATATAAGTAAATTAAGAGTCAAATATTTTTATTTAAAATATAAGTAAATTAAGAGTCAGATATTTCTATTTAAAATATAAGTAAATTAAGAAGATATTCTATTTAAAATAAAGTAAATTAGAGTCAGATATTTCTATTTAAAATATAAGTAAATTAAGAGTCAAATATTTCTATTCAAATATAAGTAATTAAGAGTCAAATATTTTTATTTAAAATATAAGTAAATTAAGAGTCAGATATTCATATCAAGTATCGACGGTAGCTGATTCTTTGAATTCTCTAAATCTCCATGGTATTATCATACATATAGATAACATTAGATTTTTATACACTTTTGACTTGATATAAGCATATTCTTGCAAATAAAACTCTTATCAGTTTTATTTTTATTAAGAAAGTACATCAAGTTACTAGATATTGGGATTATTGTTTCAGTTTATTATGCTTATTTCTACTCAAGGCTCTTATATAGTATTGCATTTTAGCTAATTAGTCCTTGGGACAATATTAGGGACAACCTTATGGACAATCATAGTATTGCATTTTAGCGAATAAGTGCAAATGTCAAACTTTTTTTTAATAATAAAAAAAAGCCTTACCAATAGTTTTTAAACTAAACTCTATTACCTCTTGTAAACCATATTTCGAAAAAATCTCTCAAAAGATTACAATGTTTAATTATTTACCACCTCCTTAATACAGTTTATAACAATTATACTGTTACAATAACCTTATCAAAAATAGGGACAATCGTTGGGGAAATCTTAGGGACAATCCTTAGGAAAATCTTAAGGACAACCATAGGGAAAATCTTAGGGACAATCCTTGGGACAATATTAGGGACAACCTTATGGACAATCATAGGGATAACCATATCAACACCAGGAACAATAAAATTTTGTAGTTCCCTACCGTTAATTACATACAACATTTAATTCGGCCCAGATTCTTGCTGTCAGATTGTTTAACAACTTGGAATCAAATATTTTATTTGAAAATAAAGGATTATTTAGTGCTGGAAATAATCCTGGAAGGGCAGAGTGAGCTCAGCCTTTGTCAGCACCCTGATGAGTTAGATGTCTTAACTCATCAGCCCTGACATACCATTTTGTTGTCATCATGAAGGAGTTCCAGATGTAATATTGCTTGTTACATTTCTATGTGTGTCTCGCACAATATTATTGTGTCAACTAATCATATTTTGTAAAACTTCATAAAATCAATATATATACATATATAATATATATATATATATATATATATATATATTATAATAATATATATATATATATATATATATATATAATATATATATATCAGCCATAGAAAAAAGAAAAATAGAAAGAATAGAAAATATAAAACAAGAAGCTACAAGTATGGCAAACAACTTTCCTATCTCTCCAGTATATAGCTAAGCTAAACTCTACTAATAAAACTATTCTAAATTTTCAACTACAGTTTAAACGTGAGCATTATTTAAATTATATACTCTATTTAAATAAATAATTACACATTAGGTCCTTTATTTTAACATTAAACATAAAACTAAGCTTAAAGTGCCAGGATACTAGAGGTACAAAGTCTAGGACTTTGTACTTGATCATTAAGCGTACTAACTTCAGTAAGCTTTACTTTCTTTTGTATTGTTTTTTACTGAGTGGACCCAAAAGTGTCTCCCTCTTAAATTTAAAACCGTTAGACAAACATTAATTAAATTTAGGGTATTATTTAGTGTAAAAGAAACTTCTTTTTGTTAGTGTAGTTAACACCGAATTTTTACTATATTTTAAAATTACTATTGAATTTTAATTATTAATTTTAACTCAAAATTAATAATTTGCAAAGAGTAAAAAGCCCTTATTTATCTAACAGGAAGTTACCTGAACAAATGTCTTATTTTTGGCTTAAGAACACCAATCATTCTTAACCTTATCTTCATTTGAAGGTATTTTATAGTCACTAATACTGCTAGATTTTGGAAAATAGTAAATATGATAATATCTACACCAACAATGTCTTTCACTGATTATAAACTTTATCATGCAGTATAAAGATAAATAAATAGAGGCTATATCTATAAGGTATTAATCTATCTAAGGTATAAGATATTATCTATAAGGGAATAGATAATATTTTATCTAACGGTTCAAAATTTAAAAGTGAGCTCTATAAACATCCACTAAGATTAAGGGTAGCCAAAGCACTGATAAATACCTCTCCCCCACTAATCCTCCAGCAGACAGCAGACCACAATACTCAGTTTACAATGACACACAAATCATGTGTTCAGCATGTACACAAATAATTCTACTTCTCGTCTACGATCTACTATTTGTTCAATCTAATAAATAATATAAAGTCAAAAGTTTAAGTTTCATGTTTATAAAAAGGACTTCAGAACACAACTTCGTCCATATTTTTGTACTTCTGATAATTCCACTAGAAATATTTCACTAATTTTTAAATCGAACTACGTACAATTGATATTTATTTCTAATGATAAATGATTACAAATATTTGTAAAATATTGCTGACACGTTCACACACCTACATATTCCTATAGAAAGGCACTTAAAATTGCACCCCTGTCTCCATTAAGACTTAAAAAAATATTACAGACAATCAAATAAAATGTTGATGATTTTATTTTCAATACTATAGTCAACCTTATATAGTCCACAAGAGCCAGGGCTAAAAAATGTGACTTATTTTGTACTACTTCAAACCAAATTTTTCTGAAAATATTACCTTAAATTATGAAAGAAAAGCATAGTCTGCCTATCCAGAGTGGAGCCTTTCATATGAATACGCTTACTTAAAATTTTAGAAAATGGCACAAATTTCAATTTTCTTGCAATTAAGAGGTTCTTTGTAGGTCGTGTGCAAAACATGAAGTGAACACTTTTTAAAACAGATAAAATTGCGTATAAAACGAGTGTTTTTTTTTTGTCAAAATCGGATAACTATAACTAAAGTTATGACATTTGTTAAATGGCCAAAATAATACACAAAAAGTAAATATTTGTTCAAAGAAATTTGCTGACTTTGCATAAAATAATAATTTTGTGGGTGTTTTTCAAAGATCCATAACTTTAGTTGTAGTCATCCGATTTTGATGATAAAAAACTTGATTTATAGAACATTTTATCACCTTTAAAAAATATTTGCTCACGACCCACAGGGAACCCCTTATTTCAAGAGAATTGAAAATTGTGCAATTTTATCAATTTTGAGCATGGACAATCATATGAAGTGTTTTACTTTGGATAGGCAGACTATGTTTTCTTCATAATTTAAGGTATATTTTCAGAAAAATTTGGTTTAAAGTAGTACAAAATGAGTCACTTTTCTTCAGGTGCAGCTCTTGGACTATTATGTTTGTCAGGGGATTTGATTAATATACCTGAGAATTCCCAAACTTATAAAATGTTTAATATTCTTCTGCTACAGGACTAAGAGATGTCAGCAGACAACCTTGTTTAGCTTAGTAAAAGGTGACTCTTAATGTCACTTCCAGGGACTAAGGGTAGGTTTGCAAGTAGTCATCAATCAGATTGATCTGACCAAGTGCTGTTTCAGGCATGTGTATTCCCGTAAGTAGGAGGAGTTAGTCAGTGGGCGTGTCTCAAAATCAAAGTGACTGAAAAAAGTTTACTTAATAAGAGGTGACTCTAAATCTCACTTCTAGGGACTAGGGTAGGTTTGCAAGTAGTCATCAATCAGATTGATCTGACCCAAGTGCTGTTTCAGGCATGTTATTCCGGTAAGTAGGAGAGTTAGTCAGTGGGCGTGTCTCAAAATCAAAGTGACTGAAAAAGTTTACTTAATAAGAGGTGACTCTAAATCTCACTTCTAGGACTAGGGTAGGTTTGCAAGTAGTGATCAATCAGATTGATCTGACCCAAGTGCTGTTTCAGGCATGTTATTCCCGGTAAGTAGGAGGAGTTAGTCAGTGGGCGTGTCTCAAAATCAACGTGACTGAAAAAAAGTGGGTTACTCGACTTAGGTCTGCCGACATGACATTTTAGTCAGTTTTACCAATTCTTAATTGTTTGGCGTATTTTTTCACCGACTTGAAAGAAACATAGTTATTTTAACATTAAAATACGTTGTTGCTAGTTACTTTTACTTGATTTATAAAATTTGGCAATAGTGAGACAGCATAATAAAGCCTGGAGTTGTAGACTTATTGCTCAAGTAGGATGATAAACGTCGACAACAGATGAATAAATCAAAGAGGAAACAAGGGCAAGCACGTTGTTGTTAAAAAGGACACCTGAAACCTTGACGTAACCTATTACAAATCTCAAGAAGAGATTAAAAAGAGCTCGCCAACTTAAATCTGGTCACTTCAGAGGTAGGGTAAAATAGCTGCCATGACACTGGCCGATTCAGATCTAAATGGCCACCCACTAAACACACCCTTAGGATGTGTGATCCCTAAGTGATACCAACAGACAACCATACGTGATTTACTCAATAGGGACGTCTATAGATTACCTTGTGTAACCTACCAGTGGTGAAAATACTTGTACACAACCATTTTATGTTTAAGGGGTAATAAACATTTTATTTTTATTAACATATTTAAATTGTTTTATTTAGGTCTTGTGAAGAAAATCGTGTCATTTAGAGACAGGAGAGCACAATATGATAAATTCAAAACTATTAATACTACAAAAAGTAATTTGAAACACAATATGAAATATAAAAAAATTATTTTAAATTTTTTCCATGAGAATAGAGATGCTTTGGAGCTTACAGTCTATCGACTACTTAAAAAATCTTGACAAGTCAGTTTAGCCACTGCCGATTCTAAAAAAAAATCCTTACAAGAAGGAAACGGCAAAACACTTTGTAAACAAATCAGGTTATTTTACCAGTGTTTTCTTGGCGATGTTTTTTACATTTCTTTTGTGTATTTTTATTTTATAATATCATTTTTATGATTAATTAGAAAGTAGTTTTCAAAATGATGTAAACACAAGAAGAACCATAAACAAAGTGAACGATTGCCGGAAAGGATGTCACTTCTGTACAGCGTTATGGGGGGTAGGAATTTTTTCTTTTAGCAAGTGAGGGGGTTGGCAGCAGCTTTTCTGATTTGACAATCCTAAAATTCTTATGACCTTGAGGATTTTTTAAACTAAATGATGGACTGTAAATGGATGCTTTATAGTTTTTAGCTTAGTCTCATACTTTTATAGGATTATATAAATCCTGTTGTAGATTTAGAGCCAACATATGTTGCAGCGAAATATTATAATAAACTCTTAAGCTCCGTAATACTCGAGCCAACAATTATTTTAAATACAAATAAAAAATGTCAAAACCTCTAGGAAAAATTAATTTATTGTTATAATTTATTTCTAAGAGCACTATTATCTAATGCGATGGAAGATGGGTGGATATCAGATTGCCTCTCGCTCTCTAAGATTAAATGCGGTTCTAAACCGAGCTTTTTCATGATCTTTGTCATGAACGGACCTCTAGAAGAAAAACAAATATAAACAAAGTGTTAAAATACAAGAACAATTGCTAAGTACTCAAATGAAGTCGCAAAAAAAATCGGTTACGGGGTACCCTCAGAACTTTTCCTCACCACATTGGATTCACTTTACTCGCCTTCAGGTAGTAAACACATTAGTTTTATTTCCCAGTGGTCATCCATCCAGGCACTGACCTCGCTTGATGCTGCTAAACTTTTATGATCCAATGAACCCATAGATGAATTTTCAGCATTCACACAAAATTTAGTATCTTATTTATTCCGTAAAGGGATATACTTGTACCGAATTTAAATTCAATTGGATATTTTTACAGGCCATTTTCTAAAAATTGAGCTATGATGATAATAAGATTGAAACTTGGCACACATATGTCTAACATGCATGCCAAGCCATTGCCAAATTCCAAAATTTTTGCTGACTCATATTGCAGGTTAATGATGTTATAAAAAATATTCTCCAGATTGTTACAACTAGATCTAAATTTGATTTTGCAACAAGCTTAACTTTCTAGCATAAATATGCTGAGGGTAAAGATGATAACAGGCACACAGACACAGAGAACAATTTCTTGTGAAAAACCACTTTGCCAAGTTTTTAAAAAACACCTCAAACGGATAATTCCGGTAAAATCCCTAGTTTTAAATTATTTTACAAACACAATACTTTTTCTATATACCTACAATATAAATAAGAAAAAGTAAAAACTAATGTCAAATTTAATGAGCCAAACTATACTAGAGTCTAGTATAGAAGGAGCGTGTGATTCCAATAATAACAGAGACATTTGACTGGAGACGAGACACTCCCAACCAATCTAACAACTCTAAATTAATATAAATATTTTATCCAACCCGTATGCCATTAGTTTATTTGAATAGTGTTCCTATAAAAAAAAATATTTTGCCAAATTTAATTAATACTTCAAGCATATTGGATGTCACTATCCGAGGTGTTTCCCCACAGGGGGAATAACCTGATGGACCAAAAGCCCCTAAAAACAAGCATTTATTTTTATTAATTTTATGACGAAGGCTTTTTCAAAGGATTGCACATGAAAGGATTTATATCCTGTGCATATAAATCTAATGTTAATAAATAAATAAATAAAATCTTTATTTGCTTGGTGCGAACCATAATGTAAAAAATTATTGACAAAAGCATACGTCATTACAAAATAAGTTAAAATAATCATTAAAACTATTTAAAAATTTTATACATTCCAGTGAACTAATTTAAGAAAAAATATACATAATTAAAATATAACAGACAAGACGACAAGACAAACATGACTAGATAGTAATAGTTTTTAGAGACAGGTACCAGTAATATTATAAAAGGATTCTTTAATAAGAATTCTTAACTGCTTTTTAAAATTCTTTAAAATAACTTTTGACTGGTATAATCTAACTTATTAAATAATGCTCAACTTGGGACTTATTTAGCCTGTGCATTGACTTTATTTTTAAAAAATCAGCCTCATTTGGATTTAATATAAAGTAAAGATTATAAATAAATAAATCACTATAGTTTAAAATATTAAGTTTTTTAAATAGAGGTTTGCAGTGTTTAGTTGGTTTTGATCTGGTCATGATCCTAAGCATCTTTTTGTTGGATAAATAATTTCTGTGTTTTTATGGCCCCACAATAGACTTCCAGTCACAGTGCAAATGGGTCCATCCTTACTCCAACCTAATCATTAATATAAATCTAGAAGCCCTGACCTGAACCAAATTAGGACTGTCTGGGCGGACAGGTGTACATGCTAACCACATAGACCATCAGGAACCCCTCCCTGGACTCTAATGCTTAAGCAAAACACGCCAGCAAAATCGCAGCATATGGTTGGATATGTTTAATCCATTCTCTTGCATAAGGCTATGTTTGTCATTTAGTTTGTTTTTTTTTTTTTTACAAATTTTTGACTTTTTTTTGGGAATATAAATGTTTGTTACATCTTCACAAGCAAAGATAGTTAAAACATAAACAAGTCAAGAGGTTTGAATAAAAAAAATTATTGTTGGAAATGAGGTGAAGAGCAGAGGAAAATTATTGGCAGAAGTCTGGAAATGAACTAATATATTCTCACTTACTGACAATTATATACTGATGTTCAGACACGAGGTTTGGCAAGGGGTTCAATCCCCCCCCCAGTTGTTGTGTAAATGGGCTTGAAACACGGGTTTCAACTCTGGAACTAATTCTTCATGGTAAAAAAATACCATTGAACAGTTGGGGTTAAACCCCCTGCCAAACCCCACTTGTGATCGAAATATTAAATTCAATTTATCCGTCAAAATATAAATCCAACATTTATAACCTCAAATAACAATAACCCCTGTTCCAAAAGTAAGAGTGAAATTCTTGCAGAGCTGAAAAAATGAGGAAGCAAGAAATAGAGCAGGCCTGGGCAAACTTTTTTAATCAAAGGGCCACTTAGTCTTTTTTACAGCTAGTCGCGGGCCGCATTCCTTAAATTTCAAAGTATGCTAAACCCGCAACAAATTGCAGTTACGCTGGTGTTTTACTAAAGTCAAATTTATTCTCAAAGAATAGGAATTGGGGAACTTTAGCACTAAACAGAAAAAACAAAACAGAGTATCTTCGTCAGATCTTGAATATAACTGAAGACAAATTTTGCTAGAATACTAGGTGTAAAAATAATTTTAAAAAGTATGCCTAAGAAATAAAAGATGAATAAAATACAAAGGGATTGTATTTTATCAACTCCTTTTCGGCAATTCACAGAAGGCAAAATAGCTTTTTTTATCTAATTATTGTGAAAATAAAAAATTCACTAAAATAATTAGAATTCGCCAAATCCGACAATGAGAATTGATATGAAAGGCGGCCGCTCTTTATGCAATTGTTTCTTATCTTACTAGTTTTTGTTTCTCCAAACTTTAAAGTTAAAGTAACAATCCATTATTTCCTTATCTTGGTATCTAACTTTTCATAATAATTTTGAATTAAATAATTTATTTGCTTATATACCTGATATTTTTATTTTTTATTTATTTTATCTTTTTTCTAAATATTTTAATTTTGGCCACATAAAAATGCCTCGCAGACCGCATGAGGCCCGCGTGCCATAGTTTGCCCAGGCCTGAGATAGAGGAAGCAGTTTGATTTTGGAAAGTGTTGAAAATTATTTTTTAAGAAACAAATCTAAAAATGAGCATGCAAAAATATAATTAAAAAAATCATTTTAAATAGATAAATAAATGTATAAAGATAATTTGATAAAAATAATTATAAATATTTTTAATTAATTGTTCAGGAAGCTGATTATAAAGTTTTATCGGGATAAATATTTTCACAAATGTTTCTTATAATTACCTTTGTTTGATGATCCTCTGCACTATAATTTCCGTTGTCATTTCATTATTCGATTTAATAGTTTTGAATTTCCCTAATGATTTTGGTAACTTATATGGATCCTTGTCCTCCAAGTCGGGCTGTATGGGAGTCTGTCCATGACATACTAGATCTACGTTAAAATGCGACATGAGCTCTTCACTTACACTGTACGGAGCTCCTATGACTACTTCATTAACGTACTGCAAGAAACAAAAATGAAATTTCTTAAAAACGGATGTTAATTTATTTTTATATTTAAATAAGAATATGCTTCTTATATTCATTTTTGCTAAAAATTACATGAAACTTGGCTCACAAGCCAAGAGATAGAGTCATTATTGCTGAGTTATTAAATTTATAATTTATAATAAATAAATTATTATTTTATTATATTATTACTTTAATTTAAAAAAAAATATTTAATTTATAAATTATTTTAAATAATTAAATAATTATTTAAATAAATTATTTATATAAAATTTAAATTTTAAAATAAAAATTAATTATTTAAAATATTAATCTTTTATTTTAATAAATTTATTTAAATTTTATTATAACCTGTAGAAAAGTTGAAGTCTCTAAGTCAAATAGGGAGGGAGTACACCCTGTGATGAATTAAAATGTAACGTACCTTACAAGCTAAAACAGAGAGAACTCTTTCGTGTAAATTCATGATGGGGTAGTTAGCTCCCTTATATCTATTGACTACAGGATCCGTGTGCAGACCAACTATGAGGAAGTCTCCTTCCTTCTTTGCAGCCTCGAGAAAGTCCAAGTGACCCACGTGAAACAGGTCAAAGGCTCCAGCTACGTACACTACTCTGTCGCCAGCCTGTAAATTATTTTTTAAATTAAATAAATCGTGCTGTGGAATTAATTAATAAAAGGAATATAAAAATGTCTCTTCACTGTTCAAAATACTCTACAGAACCAGCTTTTGGTTTAAACAAAGCCATCATCGGTGCCAAAACAGACTAACTCGACTTGACCAACTCAAATATCTGATAATTACTGAGATGTAGAATAAGCTTGTGAACAAATAAAGTTGGTCTTTCCACAGATGATTTATAATTATAAAATTCCTAATATAATTATAATATTTAATTAATAATAATTATAATAATTAATATATAATAATTAATAAGGATTAATATATAATAATAATAATAAGGATATAATATATAATAATAATAATATAATAATAAATATATATATCCTAATATAATTATAAAATTTAAAATTATAATAAAACAAATCCAGCTTTCAACCTGAAAAATCATCATCAGTGCCCAGAACCCAATAAAATAAAATAATAAAAAATAAGAAGTCAAAAATAAAATAAAACAAAAATGTAAAATACACAAATAAACAAAAATTTAAAAAAAAATAAAGTACCCGTGAGATGAGTATAAATAAATTTGTAGCCGGTTTCTGATGCTAAGGCATACATAAGATTGAAGCTCGTGGCACTCCCACCATAGATACAATGGATGCTCCCACACTTCCTCTCTTTTCTCTATTATTTTTTATCTATTTTCCCTTTATACTTCTTTAATTGAAGGAAATTTACTTACTTCTTTTTTCAATTAACTTACATCTTTTTATTCGTTTATTGTACATTTCATTTTGTTATTTTATTATTTGACTTCTTATTTTTATTATTATTTTATTGGGTTCTAAGCACTGATAATTACCAAACAGGTTAAAAGCTTGATTTGTTTAATAATAATAAACCAGTGGAAAGCAAAAATTTATTTATTTTCCAATCAATTAAGTTTGTAAACTGACTGTATAGTTATAATCAAGTTACTAACTAAAAAGATGAGTTAACTTTAGAAAAAAGTCTTATTTTAAAAAACACGCTTTTAAATAGAGAAATTTGAAATAATTGTTATAGAATTTATTTATTTTAGTCATTTTTATGACATTTATTTTTTGCTTTTGCTCATTGAAAAAAAAGCAACCGAAACCAAGATTTCACCTGAGTCATCCAGGTGTTTTATCCAGAGTGTTCTTCATAAATATGTCTGTCTGTATGAGTAAGTGCTTCTCTGTTATCTTAGCTCTCAGTGTATTTATACTAAAAAGTTAAAACTAGGTACAAACATATTGATGTTTGTACCTAAAATAGGGTTATAGTCCAAGAACCTGAAAAAGTGACTCATTTTGTACTACTTAAAACCAAATTTTTCTGAAAATATACCTTAAATTACAAAGAAAAAACATTATCCAGAGTGGAGCCCTTCATCACATCGATTGCGCTTGCTCAAATTTTTAAAAATCACACAAATTTCAGTTTTCTTGAATAAGTGATTCCCTGTGGGTCGTACCCAAATCATGAACAGAACACTTTTTAAAGATGATGAAATGTCCAATATAGCAAGTGTTCAATCACCAAGATCAGATAACTACAACCAAAGTTATGGCTCTTTCAAAAACACCAAAAAAATGGTTAATTATGCAAAATTCAGCGAAATTCTTTGAAAAAATATATATTTTCTGTGCATTTTTTTTAGTTATTCAACAAATTTCATAACTTTAGTTGTAGTTATCCGATTTTGATGAAAAACTCGTTTTATAATAAATTTTACCAGCTCTAAAAAATGTTCTCTTCATGTTTTGCACACCCGTACAGGGAAACATGTATTGCAAGAAAATGGGAATTTGCGCCATTTTCTAATATTTTGACCATCTGAAGGACTGGATAGGCAGACTATGCTTTTCCTTCTTAATTTAAGGTATATTTTCAGAAAAATTTGGTTTTAAGTAGTACAAAATAAATCAAATTTTTTAGGCCTGGCTCTTGGACTATTAAGTTATACAACAGTTTTTTTGCCTATGTGAAATGATACATAATAAATCTTGCATCAATAAAAAAATATTTTCGCATTTCATGAATTTTTTATATTTTTCAGAGTCATTATTATCAGTTAATGGCGTCATAAAGAAAAAATATTTTCTAGATGGTACAACTAGACTTACAGATTTGTTTTAGTAGCAAAATTCAACTCTCTAGCATAAATACATTGGGAATAAATATAACACACACAGACATAGGTCTTAAAAACACTTGAAACGGACAATACAGGTAACTTCTCAGATTCAACTTTTTCCCCATTACAAAAATTTTCCTCTATACACATAAGTAACACAACAAATAAACAAGATACGGCAATAAAACAAACCAGTGCAATAATATTAACACCAATAACATCTTTCCACTAATTAAAGACAAGTTCAAATTGTCAATTAGCGGTAATATTTACTTCCAGTTAAAACAAACCAGTGAAAATTGTCAATTAGCGGTAATATTTACCTTGGGCTCTTTCCCTTCACTAAACTGTATAATTTTCCGAGAAGTAGGCAAGAATTGAGAGCAGGCAGTAAAGGGAGATGTAGCGGTCGAGTCCTGACCCAGACTAGACGACTGTCCTTTACCTACCTCGTATTCTTTCGTACCTGACAAACACCCCACAGTAAACATTAGTTAGTAAGTAAGCTAGTGACAAAGCGCAGGTGGAGAATAGAATAATAATCAGCACCAAATAGTCTCTACACAATGTTTATTAATTTTATCTAATCAAAACCAGCTTTCAAACATAACGACCATCATAATTATAATTTTATTTTTTATAATTTTATTTTTCAGAGGCAGGAGTTTAGGTTCTCTTTATTCCCTTTTGTACAGAACGTGAAATGCAAAATTTGTAAAAGAAATTAAAAAAAAGATTAGAATAAGCGTTAATGGAGTCCATGACAAATAATAAAAACTAAGAAGTCTCTCCACAAAACAAATATTTATTTTCCAAGCGCTTTTAACCTACAAAGAGGCCATCATCAGAGCATAACCTACAAATAAGAACAACAGAATAAAAAATAAAATAATGTGGAAAAAACAAATAATGATACAAAGTAAATAAATAAAAATTCTAAATAATGTAAATTTAAAGTAATTCCCATCGAGATGCTAAGAAGGAAGAAGAACGAGTCTAAGTTTTTTACTTAATATCAGAGTTAGACTGACTAAACTAATTAGATTTTTATTTATTTACTTTGTATCATTGTTTATTTTTTCATATAATATTATTTTTGTTCTTTATTATGTTGTACTTGTTTGTTAGGTTTTGCACTGATGATGGCCTTTTTTATGTTGAAAGGGCTTTGCCAATAATGTTTTGTTTTGGGGAAAGACTTCTTAGTTTTCATTATTTGAGAGTGATTTTGTAGATGCTCTCTGAAGAGGCCTCTCACAGTGGAATAAAAACGGCCAAAACATTATTAATATTGATGAAAGTCGCCAGCAGAAGACCATTATCATAAACGTGAAAACCTAAGGGGTTTTTTCTAATCCAAACATTTATCCCTTACCTCTTTTAAAATGTTCTCTAGTCATGAGAAGCATTCTACCGACTAAATCTGTCGTCGATACGCCTCTAGTTCTTTCGACCTCTCTGCAACAATTTAACATTTCTAAAATCAAAGCACAACAACTAAGCAGAGTAACACCAATTACAGGGGGGACCAAAAGTCCCTCTTTTTTCTATTTCATTGCAAAATCCAGTGTTGCCTGGGACACCTCATATAAACTATAATATTAAGTGAGCTCCTTACTTAAGAGTGGTCCTCATTTAAGTGAGTTCTTTACTTAAAAGTTGTACTCACTTAAGTGAGCACCTTACTAAAGTGAGCACCTTACTTAAGTGTAGTTCTCATTTAAGTGTGATCCTCTCAAAAGTGTTGTTCTTTTTTCAGTGTGCAACCCTGCTTAAGTGAGGTATTATCATAAGTATATTCCTTACTTAAGTATGCTCTCCACATAAGTGTGCTCTTTGTATATGTATGTTCTTGACTTGTTTTCTCGTCACGTAAATGCGCATAGTTCCCAAGTGTACTTCTTGAAAAGGTGATCTAAGAAATGTCTTGATTAAAGACGTAGATGTCAGAGTTATTTAATACTAATATAGAAGGAGCATAGGACCGTAAACACAATGTAATTCTTGAGTAGGGGTACCCACCAAACAACAAAACATTATTTTACAAATGTGTCATAAATATCCACTAATGAAGGAAGATCCTAAGGAACAAATATAATAAATTAAAAACCCTGCAAAATATTTAATAAAATTGATCTTAGATAGCAAAATATTCAGGGAATACAAGAATCTACATTTAGTTGACGAGGACTACTTTTAGCATAATTTTAATTAAAAACGTTAAATTACAATTTAAAATGCTTTAAATTGTACTAAATTTAGACTAGTATGATATGAATGATCGATCAGTAAATTCAGCAACTGGAAGTATTGCCAACATTGTTATAAGAATATTGTACATTGTTGTAGTGGCAGCATTATTTAAGAGCACCAGTGAAATGACTTTGATGTTACCAGTTATGCTTCCTTTTATATATAGTATTATTTTAAGTTTATAATGTTATTTATAGAATGAACAAGTGAATTCCCTTAACAAAACTATTTATAAGATATTTTAAAACAAGTAAGAATAAGGATATAAAGCAAATGTAAGTAAATTACATACTTATATTTACCAGCAGCTTTGACTAAGTGATATGTATCTATACCATCAACTGTAGTAGTAATATCATCTGAAACCACACAATGTGTATCATTTTACTTAAATTTTAATGAACTAAATTTAATAATTCCCTACGAATTGGAGGAAACTTGGTGAGTCACAGAAGGACTTTGGCTAATCAAAAAAGGAATTTGTCTTGGTGTCGAAAAAGGAAGACATCATGGTCTAGCTGACAGTCTTCAACAGCTCCTATTGTTTGTAGTAAGTCTTTATATTGTGGTAATCAGTTATATTGAAGTAGATTGAATTATTTTGAATCTAATTCCATTAGAGTTTGAAGGCATGCTTTTGGTAGATGGCTTTTTGGTTTACGCGATGTCATTTTTGTTACTTTGAGAAAAATAACGATATCTGCTTAAAAGTGAAAGGAAAGAGAGGAAGAGTGCCACACTCGAGCCTTATTAGGTAGTGGGGGGTACTACCCACTAAGGTGTGATCTTAAGTCTAATTTAAACTTAAGCGAATTCCTTACTTAAGTGTGGTCCTCACTTAAGTAAGCTCCTTATGGCCACTTAAGTGTGGCCATTACTTAAGTGATCTCCTCGCTTAAGTGTGCTCATACCATTAAGTATGGTTCTCACTTAAGTGAGCACCTTGCTTAAGTGTAGTCCTCACTTAAGTAAGCTCCTTACTCCAGCGAGCTCCTTACGCAAGTGTGGTCCTCACTTAAGTGAGCTCCTTACTCAAGTGTAGTTCTTATTTAAGTGAGCGCCTTACTCAAGTGGTCCTCACTTAAGTGAGCTCCTTACTCAAGTGTAGTTCTTATTTAAGTGTGATTCTCCCGAAAGCATTGTTCTTTTTTCAGTTTGCAACGCTTAAGTGAGGTATTATCATAGGTATATTCTTTACTTAAGTATGCTCTCAACATAAGTGTGCTCTTATAGTACCCAAGTGTACTTCTTGATAAGGTGATCTAAGAAATGTCTTGATTAATGATGTAGATATCAGGAGTTATTTCTAATTATGCCACCGGGTTAAAAGTTATCTTATCACATTATTTCATATCATAAGTGTTCCCTTTATTGAAGTTTTCATATCACTTACATAGCATCTAAATTAATTATTGTTGAAAGTTATTTATAATTTGCTTATCTGTTATTATAATATGGGAGTTTTGAGTGAAGTTGGCTCTCTAAAAATTGTTAAAATTTGATAACATATTAAATATTTAACTATTTGGTTAAATTCTTTGATAATATGTTGTATTGAGATCTTAAATATTTTTTTCCATTCAATTTACTCTTTTCATTAATTTTTTTTTAAATAGTCCTGTTTCTAATCTTATCAATTCTAGTTTGATAAAATAGATGGAGTTTTCTCTAATTTTTATCAGTAGACAGACACTTGATAAGAAAAGGTCAAACCTAGCTTCATTCAAAAAATTTATACAAACAATAAATTAAATGATGAGTTATGTAAGTGTAAAACATGTGTCAAGGTATGTCAAAGGTATAAAAAGAAAATCAGGTACGTGGTACCTCGAAAAATTTCGAGGTAGAATCTGGGAGATATGCTCAACCTCCCAACTTCGGAATATGCAATACGCCCAATGTATACTGACCTCAGATAGTATTAACATAATTCTATATAACATATAATGAAAAAATAGTTATTTATAATGTATTTTAAAGACACTAAAGGGAATACATATGAAAAAACACTTCTTACTCCATATACTAGACTATATTTCGCCCCCTAGTCATCGGGGCATATTCATGTAATAAAATTAAAGTTGTAAAATATTTATAATTAAAATCAGAGAGTAATATTCTCCATCGTCATTAAAAGTCAAAATAAAAGCCATTAAAGAGTAGCTAAAAGAAGTAAGTAACTTGAAATTAAACGAAGGGAAAACATGTTAAACGTAAGGTTAGATAACTCTATCCACTAGCATAGGGAACTGGAGTTCCCTATGGTAGTGTACTTCCCTATGTAGGAGTGTACTTTAGTACTATGTAGAGTGTATTTAGTACTTCCCTATGTAGGGAGTGTACTTTAGTACTTCCCTATGTAGGAGTGTACTTAGTACTTCCCTATGTAGGGAGTGTACTTTAGTACTTCCCTATATAGTCTAGTATATGGAGTAAGAAGTGTTTTTTATATGTTTTCCCTATAGTGTCTTTAAAATACATTATTATGGATAAAGGGAACAAAAAGAATGTGAAAAATGTTATTTATTTGATTGACTAACCTCCGTGAACACAAAAATCACATTTATATTTATCCAATGTTTCCAGAGTGGTAACATAGGGTGCTCCTTCCACTACTTCATCCACCCATTTGATACCTCGAACCATTTTATACCTGCAACATCAATCAACTAAACTTGTAAGAATAAATCAAGTAAATACATAAGAAACAAGAACAATAATCATGAGCCCGCTTTGCAGGCACAACGTGACAAGTGAATTTTCAAGCGTATTAGTCAAATATTTGATTTGCTTACATTATGTTATACATGTAAATCAATAACCAGAACCAAGAATCTTGAATATACAAGTCAATTTGCCATACAAAAAAGTGACCCCATCGAAAACCAAAAAAATAGAGAAAATCCAACACAAAGCACACATCAAAAACCAACTGCACATGCTTGGTACAGTTATATGTTATGGTAATTCTCATAACAGTGCATGTCTTACATTTTAGAGGCAAACTTACCTCTCAATGGTTTCCCATTGTTTGTTGCTTGAGAAGGTTATAAACACGCTTAAATTATCACTCACTGAAGTGGCTAAGTATAGTCCAAAATTTACAATTAAATAAGCACAAATGATTTAACAAGCACCACAAATGTAACAATCACGAGAAGCACAGAAGATAGTTGAGAAGCAAAATCGACAACCTGCGTTTGTCACTTTTTTCCATTATAACCATGGGAAGATAAGTTTGCTCCTATTTTTATATCTCTTACAACATCCATGGGGTCAGAAATGTTCCTTAATGTGTCATCCCCTTTATTCAAGAACTAATGCTGATAATAAACATCATACATGTATCAACCATACATATTAGTACATGTGTTATAAAATTTCACCACCATCAGACAATTTTTTGAAGTTTTATAATTTTTTGAAATTCATTTTCAAAATTTGAAAATCAGCAAATTCATACTGCTGAATATCATTTACCTCTAAAGACAATAATAACGGATTTTTAGTGCAAACGCAATACTTTTTCTATATAACTAAAGTATAAATGGATAAAAGTAACAAAAAGGGATAACTATATAAAGGGAAATTACCTCTCACTCTCCGTAAATACCGGAGGTCCTTTATGTTTCGCTATTTCTTCATCAGTGTGAATACCAACCACAAGTCTATCACCGAGTGCTTTGGCTTGTCTAAGAGCATTTGCATGTCCAAAGTGAACCATATCATAACTAGAAATCATACAATAGTATCAATTAAGTGAGGTCCACACTTAAATATTTAAAATAATGTTTTGTTGTTAGGGTGGTACCCCTACTTATGACCACCAGTCAACCGGCTTTTGTGTTATCAGTAGAATTACATTGTGTTTACGGTCATATGCTCCTTCTATATTAGTATTATTCTAAGGTCCCCATAAAAAATAATACCATAACTTCAGTTTTTTGAGTGACTCGACTTCCCTTTTTTCCTTCTATTTTCCTCGCTCATAATGACTTTCAGTTAAACTGAAACAATACAACTGCCCTCTCTCCAATAGGTACTATGATCTAGATTTAGTTTAAGAACCAATAGAATTGCCACCCTCAAAGGATTTTCGTGTATTTGATAAGCCATGACTCATTATAGTGCAACACACGGCTAAAATCAGTTAACAGAGTGGGAAAATAATGCCAAGGAGACAATGAGGTTAGTCCTGATTAAACCCCACCCACAATTACATATCCGACAATCATCATTGGTTCCATAACGCTATTTTCCTACAGTGTCAACTGATTTTAGCTGTGTGTTATACTACAACATAGCTAGATATAATAGATTTCATTTCACATACTATTTTAAATTTAGTGAAAAAGCAGGGATTCCACGACAGAATTCATAAATGTGATTGAAAGCCTAAAAAGCAAATATACATCAGCGTCATATGTGATCAAAATAAAATACTCATAGTGAAATTTAGAAGATTTCTTTATTTTAAAGCAATGCAGTTAAATGACCAGGGTTTTCCCTAGTTGACAACTGAACGATTCGATTTTATCGTTCAAGTAGAAGATAAGGGGGGACAGAGCCATAATTACGTACATCGGTTAAATCAAGGAATCTTATAAAATCGGACGTAACATAAAATTAGCAAACAATACATAAAATCACACGAGAGAGCTAATAAAAAACTAACTTACCACCCATCGCACCAAACTCTAATCTGTTTTTTATTTTCCGTCATTTTACAGCTATAAATACAAATATTCTTAAAAAATTAAATTACTTGATTATCTTTTAGATTATTTAATTTCTA
Source organism: Microvelia longipes (assembly GCA_018340805.1). NCBI lineage: Eukaryota > Metazoa > Arthropoda > Insecta > Hemiptera > Veliidae > Microvelia > Microvelia longipes. The sequence continues at coordinate 10,749 of JACMZG010001875.1, read as the reverse complement.
AAAGCCTAAATTATTCTTAAAATTATTTGAATCGGTTTTTTTTCGCTTATCAAATCTTTAAAATAAATCACAAAATCAGGATAATACCAAGAATGGAATGACGTGTATGTCAAAATAATAAAACTTTTAAAAAATCTAATAAACATATAACAACACATAAAACTTAATTTATGACTTGATTAAATTTAATCGTCCCGCCTCAAAATTACAAACCATACTAAAACAAAACAAAAATAAATCACCTTATATTTATTTATCACCAATATGACCAACCTGAAATAAACAAATACACTAAAAACTTATCATTTTTTTATCAATGGTCATAAAAAGTTACTAGTTTTTTTTTCAAAAATCAAAATACGACGGAATACGTAACTTCGTGTAGTTTTTCGAAGTTTATTAATTATTAATTTATTTATTGTCCTGAATCGTTGTTTTAGTTAATTTGTATCGGTGCTTATTGATAATCAATTATTAGAAATGTTAAAATCTTTGAGTAAAATACGCTGTTTGAGCCAGAAATCGACCCAATTACGATCTTTCTCAGTCACGTCTATTAAATTAGATTCATTTAAAATACAAGATTTAAATGATTTTAATGAAAAAGTTAAAAATAGTAAAAAGCCAGTTATAGTCGATTTCTTTGCAACGTAAGTGTTTGGAAATTTCATGATTTATTTTTTAGATATGTTGCGTAATCATAGATGTGATATCAAATGTCCAATAAAATGTTCCAAATGGGGAAATTTGATTGATTCGTCGTATTTTATCAAGTAAAATTTACAGAAGCCAAGCTTTGCGATCCATTTCGACGTATGCGCTTCGTTAAAGATCAAATAATCGTTAATGAGGAAGTTAACTCCTAACATGAGCTGTGATTGAGTCACCTTGAAATGACATGAAGGAAAACTTCACTCAAAACTTGTTTACTCATGAAATCATATTTAGGATTGAAACTGATTCGATTTTCCAATCTTATAAAATTGTATAGAAATACCGTGAACAAAAGATCACAATAATGTGTTGATAGTATAGCTAATGGTTTTATGTATGTATATAAAAGGTTGTCTTATTCATAGTATTAGAGTTCTTAGTGGAATAGAATCAACAAGTGTCTTTAAATCATGTATATTGGAGTGTCAAAATAAATAGCATCGTCAAAAAATGTTTTTTTTTTACTGCTAGAGCTATTTACTTTGTTCACATGTGGGGTTTAACCCCAGCTGTTCACGCAAAAGTTTTTACCCTATAGTTTAGAGTGTTTCAGGGTCGAAACCCTGTGTTCAATCCAGTTTACACATACTATGCACACACAGCGTATTTAACAGGTGATCATTAAATACGCATTAAATATGATAAGTTCTTGCACCATATTTGGTTATGTGGATCAAGTGTGATTACATGATAACTGATCCCGCCAAAACATGGCATCTTTTATGGTGAAGGTTCACTTTTTGGTCATAAAGGAATTTTAAAACAAATATATATTTAATTAAATTGTGATTCCTTTCCATAATAATTAAGTTACACCAAAAAGCATAATATTCCAAAAGTTATTTGATAAAAACTGTAATATTGAAAGTGAATTGGCGAGAAGGTTATCCGTTAAATATGATCGCTTTTAAAGGTACATAAAACGTATCAGGGGATCCATTTAGATTCCATCTCCCTAGTTCTAGCAAATGGGATTTAATTCTCTCTGTATGGTTTATACAGTTAATATTACCGTATTGAGATATCGCACTGCAATACGATCCGCAGATTTAGAAGTGTGTGTCAACGTACTTGTAAATTCTCTTTTGTAGCACTAGTTATTTTATTTAAACAACACAGCTTAAAAGCAGGATGTCAATTATTTTTAATTTGTAACCTTTATCTATTTACTAATAAATAGTGTTTATCTTATCTGATAGATGGTGCAACCCATGCAAAGCATTAACACCAAGAATAGAGACAGTTATTGCTGAAACCAATGGAGAAGTCGATCTAGCTAAAGTCGATATCGACGAACATTCTGAACTAGCTTTAGATTACGATGTAAGTTGTATGTAATGCTAAGTTTTAATCTGCTTGCTGTCATAGAGGGGGGGAGCACTCATATATATATATATATATATATATATATATATATATATATATAATATAATATATTATAAATACTATGGTTTCCAACCTTTCTTAACTATCAATAATAGAAAGCTCAACAAAGGTGACAAGAAGGCTGCCTCATGAGGTTTTCGAGTTCCCTGCACAAATAATTTTTCTTTACATCCTATTCATTACTATGGGATTTTAGACTATTATTTATGTAATATGTGTGATATCATTAACCCAGAAGTATTTCAAGAAATCACATATCTTCAAAAAGCGTTTAAATGGAGCTAACATTTTTAACTCTTGTACCACCATGGAAGTTACATTTTATTATCAGTATTAGTTCTGGTTTTATTGATTGACATAAATAACATAATGTAAACAAATCACGAAATCACGTTTTTCGATTATAGTATAACGCGTGGTTTACATCATTTGACAGTGTGGGAAAATAATGGGAGGGAGCCAATAAGGTTATTCTTAGATGATAAACCACGTCCACAATTTCATTTCAGGCTAACCTCATTGTTTCTCAACACTATTTTCCCACGCTGTCAACTGATTTTAGCCGTGTGTTATGCTATAATACATTTGAAAATTCGCTTATATTGTAGCAGTATGTCACTGATATAAACTATTAGTATGGCAAACTGAAAGAAACGACTGTGTGGCGGGGAAAGCGGCCACAGGGAGGCATGGGGGTAGTGCAGCGGTCCCTGTGCTGACAACTGGGGACCGCTTTACGACCCCTGTGCTGACACCAATGGGAAGTGATATTTAAGAGTTTATTTCTTTGAAATGAATAAAAAAAGAATATACAAGTTAAATTAAACGCATAAGCTGTTACCTTAAATATCAAACATATTTAAATGAATTATTTTTTTGTCAAATCATAAGGTCTAATCATAGTCCTTGTAAACCAGTGTGCTATAATGTTTCAGGTTGGTTCTGTCCCTGTACTTCTAGCAATCAGAAACGGGTAAAGTTCAGGAGCGTCTAGTCGGCTTACAAGATACTGACAAGTTACGACAATTTGTCGAAAAAGTACACGAAAAAGGAAAATGTTAGTAATAGCTAATAGTTAATTAAAAAAAAAAATGAAAATTAATTAATATCTCCAAATCAAAAACTCTTAAAAAAGTAGAGTATAATTGTTTACACTAAAGAATGAAACCTAGTTTTTTTTTTAATTAACAAAAAGATATTAATAATTATTGTTTATTTATTTTTATTGACTAATTTACTATTACGGACTCATTTGGCAATATAAATAAAGTTTCGAGCGTATCTAAAATTAAAAAATTGTATGTTATAATTGTATATTTTTTTTGTTTTGAATTTGGAACTTAAATCTTGTTATTTTTTTTTAAGAATAAATAGTTATGTCCCGGTGAAAGTTTTTTTTCTCTTAAAAGAATTTTAGAAAATTCTTACCTTATTTTACTTTTTCTCATTTATACTGTAGGTATATAGGGAAAGTAGTGGGTTTGCAAATAAAACCCAAAACCAGGATATCACTTGAATTGTCTGTTCGAGGTGTTTTTAAGACCTTCTGAGAGGTTTTTACTAAGTACTGGAGGAGATCTATCAGTGTTAGTTAGAAAGAAAACGGCTCTATCAGTACTACCGGCCAAATTCAAATTAACCCGATGTGTGAGGTGAGGACTCCTCATTAGAGTTGTCGGTCTGTATGTGTGAGTCTGTTATCATTGTAGCTCTCAGCGTATTTATCCAGAGAATGAAAATTAAAGTTGAACAGTTAAGTTTTACCTGCCTTTGGAAATAAAGGTATAAACCCATGTATTTTAAGTCTTACCTTTTAACCTCGAGGTAAGTAATACTTTTTTGACTCAATTATTCAAAAAATTTACCTGCCTGTTTTTTAAAATTCTAGTCACAGGAAACAAAATAGTGTTTTTCCTGCCTGGAAAATAGTTTGAGTAATGTTAAATTTTCCAGCTGTGATTGATAAATAAAAGATTCTTAATTGATATTATTATACAAAGGGATGGAAGTTTTACAGCTCAAGTTTAAGTTTTCTCCTGAAGCCAAAGCCGAAGTGGTTTAATAACTCCCGAGGCTGAGAAATTAAGGTAGATAACTATTATTTTTTAAAGGGAGATTACCAAGGGTTCATTAGCAAGACACGAACATTTTTAATTTAAGGTGTTTTTCTGCAGCACAGATCAGGTGCCAGGCTGAAAAAGTAGGAAGAGGAGAAACGAAGTAACGCGCCCAGAGCTCAATTACTTTGTACATTTTTGCCCCACTCTGTTGATAATAAAACCTTTCTAGTGGGAAAAATCAAAATTGAATTAAAAATTGCAGAATGTTTTCATTTTGTATTCTTGTTTTTTTTTTTGTCTCTAATAATTTTTTAAGACAACAGAAAAAGTGACAAAGCCAATAACCAACGTAACCTATGAAATAATCATGCAAGACAGTGGCAAGATTGATTTCTGGTCAGTACAATGGTGGGGTGATTCTAATCCTCTACCTCGTTCCACTTTTGAATTTAATGATCAGAGCTCTCTGACGGTCCGCTGTTGAGAACGCAGCCAAAACAATTTGACTCTGGACTCTCTTCTCTGACTTCTTCTGCTCTAGAAATAACACGAGAGCTGACATAACCCATACCTGTTGTATATTAAATTTTATAAAGACTCTTCGACTAATACAAACAGAAATTACGACAAAATAAGATAATTGTGCGAGAGGCAACTAGGAAATGTAAAAAACAAAATGCTATGTTGCATCTGGAAAATATTTTATCATTATTAGTCATTATTGATGGCTCTACATATGGCCTGTCCCACTCTATTTCTCGCTTAACTCAGCGTTTGTCAGGGTACTAATAGAGCCTGAACTCAATCTGCCCATCAATAAAAATTCTTAAGAATATAATGTGAAATATTTACCAGAGATGAGCGATGTTATCTTATCGTTATTATGGTTGCCACAAGCATATACCGATAAGAAAAATACCCATTTGATACTATTGATGAGCTATTGATTATATTCTTATACTATAGATTTTTTATTTGATTTTTGATCAGATGTATGTCGAAAGGAGAGCACTTGCTTTTAGTTACTACACTGCATGTTCTTCAGAATTTGAAGTGGAGGGTACAGTTAGTGCAGACTCTGTCAGCGCCCCGATGAGTTAAAATTAACAAAAACAGAGTGGGACGTGACATTCTGTTTAGCCATCAATAACGATTATGGAACAGTTTCCAGGTGTACCATAGCATGCTAATTGCATATTCTAGCGCCTCTCACACAATTATATCATGTCAACTATTAATGCTTTGCAAAACTTGGTAGTATCAAAATATAAATAATAGATAATGGCAATATTCTGGCTTTAAGGAAACACGTTTTAAAATAATTAATGAATATGGTATTTATAATGTAATAAATATAATATACAAATATAAAGTAGTAAGTATAAAACATATAATTATAATTATACATAAGTATGGTTATCTTGGCCATCATCAGTCTACAACAAATAATAACAATAAATGAAATCCATGAGAAGATAAATACCATAATAATATTACAAAAACACTAGAAATAAATAACATGTATTTTTAAGTATTGCTTTTTGTAAATTTTTCTCTTTGCTTTTTGTTATAACCATTTTTTAAAATTTGGTTTGTATAACCCAGCATTATATTAAACTGGTACAGGAGATTTTTCTTTGCTTATACTGTTCTCCTCTTCATTATGACTATTATTAGTATTAGAATCATCTTTACTAGTTTCACTAGTTCCGTTCTTTTCTTCATTTTCATCAAGATTAGCTTTTCCATTTTCATCATTTCTTTTGTCATCGGATTCTTTTTTATTCTTCTCCAAAGAAAGACCGATTTCGATGAGATTGTACTTCCTGAACTTGTTGTAATTTTCGATGACACTAAGACAGCAGATGGATTTCAAAATTTCGACTAGTACCGTCATCTGAGGTTGTTTGAGATCGGCAGTATGGAACGGATTCCTGTCTCGGATTAATAATCCAAGAGTCTGGATTAACTCCTCTCTAATAATATTGCTGTTGTTTCTTCGACTGAAAAAGTTGATTAAATGAAAAATTATACAAGAAATATTTCTAGTATTAGTCTCCGTAATTAATTGTTGTTCAATTTGTGACACCAATAAACGTTCAATAAAAGCAATAGATTAATCAACATCACCACTATGATTTAAATTAAATAATAAATTTAATTAGGGATTTAATCATTGATAGAGCAAAAAAAAATTAGGTGTACCAAACAAGTTTTATAGGAGTTCTAATATTAACATTAGGATACAGTTTATTGATAGTAAAATAAATAAATGTATTATTTTATTGAAATTTAAATATTTATATCGTTATTTATTAAATAATAATAAATTACTTATTAATAATTAAATAATAATTAGTAATAGTTAAAAAGTAAAATTTGTTGGCACAAACTCCAACTACCTCTAACAGAGGAACCACAGCAATATTGCTGATTTGCATGTGTTTGTTGTATATTTAGAATACATTGTAAATGTATTATGCAATAAATGGTAATAATAAGCCGACAATTATCAGTAAGAACACCAGTTATTGAGTGGCAGGTACTCTTTTTCAGGCTAAAATGGACCTGGTAAGCTTTTTAGACAGTCCTTCGATAAGCAGCTTGGAGTGTCTCATTCCGTTAGAATGATTCCACAGGTTTCTAAAGTCTCTATGCATAGAGTCCTTAAGAGCTGTCTTGACAATACAGTGAGCAACACCTACTATAGGCTCTGGAGTAGAGGGAATTAACTGGACCCAGCCTGGCTAGCTGGTCAGCCTGCTCATTGCCAACACCACAGTGTCCTGGGTCCCATAGTAGTTGGACCTCTTTAGTCTGTCCCAGAATATTGAGTGTCAATACATTCCTGGACGAGTTTAGATGAGCATTTATAAGTAGTCAAAGCTTTAATAAGCAGCTTGGCTGTCAGAATGATATAAATCTGTGACCCCTAACGAGTTTCTCGCAGTAAAGACCGAGAGTAGGCTAGAATGGCAAAAAATATACAATTACTTACTTTATTACAATAGCATACGATTTGGGAATCTGAGTTGAAATAATCATCAAATAAATTACCGCTGCTTTTTTTATGTCATCTGGATACGCCTGAAATAAAACCATAAATAATAAAAATACTCTGCGAGACATGGTGCAAGGCTTCTCATGCTCATTTATTTAATAGTGAAGGTGAGGTTGGGCCCTTTTTTTGCCAATCCTCTTAGATAGAAGATAGTGTTCTACTTTATGAGTCCTAGTGCAGGCATATTGTGTCTAATCCACTAAGAGTATTGCTTTACTATAAATTTAGTTTATATAAACTACTATTGAGGGTCTTAATTTTGCTTAAACCCTGGTTCATTAAGGTTTAATGATCTTTTACAAGGATCTGACATCACACAGGCTCTGAACCGCTGGCTAAACGCCCCTTTCGAAGGATGGCACGTTAAAGGATTTCCATCCCTTGCATAAGAATCTAGAGCCCCTGAAGGGGATCGAACCTGGACTGTGTGAGTGGCAGACGCACGTGTTAACCATTGTTTCATTTCAATTTATATATAAACACCCTATGAAAATTTTACTTAAAAATGTAAACAGTAAATAAATTTTAATGCCATATGACGGCAACATAGTAAGGCTTGGTTAGATCACTACCCCCCCCCTATCCATGAAGGGTGGGACGTCGCCAGACCTTCAGTTGCGCTTTTCTTGACTCAATCCCCCCAGTATATGATCGGCTTCCAACCCTTCTCTTTTTTCCCCATTCATAATTATTGCTTATCGTCCTCTTAATTAATCTTAAGGTAGTCGGGACCCACTAATTTGACACCCTTAGATTTTAGCTCATCAAAGCTGGGTACTATCCCCACCATGTTTCTCAACCGCTGTTTTAGGGCTCCACTCACTCTGTCTGGCCACAAGCAGTTATAGATTAATGTTACTTTGTGTCTGGCACAAAGTAATGTTATAGATTATAACATGAATTGTTATAAGTTAATCTCTAACTTTCAAGTGATAGATTATAACATAAATTATTATAAGTTAATCTATAACGTTTCATATTATAGATTATAACATTAACTTTGATGCATAACAAAACATTCATAAATTTGAAACCCAGATTTTAAAAAGATTATAATACATTTCAGAGCTGGAAGTATGATATTGATCTTGTAGCAGAATCTCTTTGAAGGCTTACCTTACATGTAACCTGGATAGGAATCATTCTTAAAATCTTTCTCGTCTGACATTGACCACTATTAACAATATTCTCTATAATTTTCTTCATAACTTCAGACGGATTTGCATTCTGAAATTAATTAATGTTAATTACAGTACTACATATGTTATAATCAGTTGATGACGAGAGAGTTGACAATAATGCGGGGAAGCCAATGAGGATGTTAAACAAACCACTCCCACAATTTTATATCGTTACCAACCTCATTGGTCCCTCTAGAATATATTCCCACACTGTCAATTGAGGGACAAGGTTATAAGACTGACAAAATATGCGTAGTATATAGTTAATAATTATTTGACTGATGAACAAGATGATGCTTTAACTAATATATATTCCGGTGCTTAACTTTTTATTTATTATTTATTTATTATAAATAAATAAATAATATATATTCCGGTGCTTAACTTTTGGGAAACATTTCAATGGAGGCTCCCACGATATTTTACTATCTATATAAAATACCTTAACAATCTTCAACAATTACATCTATAATTATAAGTATTTTTTTTTCTGTTTTGTCCTTGTTCAATTTTAACTTATTGGCATTACAACAATCTAAGATAGCATCAGTTACTATTTTGTAGATCTTCATGCTGTCTGAATTATTAAGCGGATTAATCTTAACCCATACATTTGTCATCTTAACCTTTAGATTCTTAACCAAGGGTTAAGAATCACAGGTTAGATGACAAAGCAAAATAATGAAAACTCACTGCAGATGAAATAAAAACACAGCCAGCTACACCAGTCTCCACAACTTGAAATTCCTTATTACTACTCTCCGATTTAACATTATCCAGATCCCTCTGTAACTCGGATTCAAAATCTCTTCTTCTTTATCTTCTCTTCCTATGAGGCATAAGTAAATTTCAATATTTAAACAGATTAATGCAAACCTTTAAGACATTGTAATTAGGACAGAATGACAGGTAGACATTTATTATATTAATATATATAAAGAAAGTAATGTGTGTAAAATACTGCAAGTGAAACATAGTAAACCCCCCTTAGCCCTGATTCAAGTTTGAGAACCAGGCCAGTCTGCAGTTTCGTCTTCCATTATCAATATTATATTCTATAGTCATTGCTTTATTGTTATCATAGTACTATTGGTAGCTGATCATCATCTATTGTCCAATTTTTAGTTTTTGTTTTTCTAATTATGATTTTTATGTATATTTATGTAACAATATATATGTGTGTGTGTGTATGTATGTATAACCTCTACAATATCTGTTGGGTTCGGTAATGCTAGATGGCGAGAAGGTTGGTATAGAAGAGGGGCTATATTCTTGTTCCGCCCTGCTTAGCCTAGTCCTAGACTACAAAAATGGCTCCCACAGAACACAGCAAGATAGCAGAAGAAACATCGAAGTGAAGTGATATTTTGATAATCTTAGAAACTTCAGTCATCTTGCCAAATGTTGGCTTCTTTTATATTAGCACACGATCTCACAGCCCTAAATACGTGAAGTAAAATCACCCTGTTAATAAAAGAAAATTACTCACTGGTTTATCCTTAATAGATTTGAACTCATCTAAAATATTGTAGGCTTCTCTAATACAAAATTTCGGATGACCATTGTGAGTGCACAGAAAACCTTTTAAACCACTCGTTAAATTTAAGCTATACTTTGATTTTTTTGTTAGAAAAACCATAGAATCCTTTTTCTTCTTACGTTTTTTACTCATTTCAGACATTTTAAATTTATTTATTAATAAAACAATGTAATACAATAGTCAAATTGTAAATAAAAACAAAAATAACGTGTTTTGATTAGTTCTTCTTCTTTTAGTTCTTTAATCCCTCAAAGTAAAACGTCTCGGCAAGTCTAGAGTTGATCAGCTTATTGTCAAGTGTATTTAATAAACTCAACACAATATTTTAAAATTAATGACGGAGTATATCAAAGAGTAAACAAAGGCAAGCACGTTGTTGTTAGAAAAGGTTACACCGGAAATTTGATGGTTAAGCTATCGCTGATCTCATGATGAGATTAAAAAGATTTCGCCAATTTAACCCTGGTACACTTCGGTGGTAGGGATAAATAGCCGCCAATGACTTGACCAAATCCGATCTAACCGTCACTTACTCGTCAACTCACCCAAAAGAGATTAAATTATTAGTTTATGGTCCAGGACCATTACCTAAGAGATCTGATATGATCCTTCATTCTTGATCCTTTCAAAAAAGAGTCAGGTGATTGCTAGAGGAGTGATGATACTGGTGAGGACGAAGCCAATTGAGACTAATGTGATCAGAGGTAGCTGTGAGACTAGATGGAACCAAGACACAGTGAAACTGTAGTCGGCACTAGCCAGAGCGGTTTGACTTGAGGCTAAATGAACTAGACACACTGTTAATTA
>JACMZG010001874.1:8236-66334 GCA_018340805.1 Microvelia longipes | reverse complement strand
TATTATTATTAAATTATTAGTATGGGTAGACCATTTTTGGTTCTACTAATCAAGAGCTTTTCAACGATATATTACTCAATTTATTCCTTTTGATAATTTGTTATGTTTAAAATGGTTGCCGCCCTTTTAAACTTTTGAATTTCGAACCAGACTTAGACAATAAGTAAGTACTCTAAATAAGCTTTACTTTAAGCCTACTTGAGAGAATTTCTAGGCCTTAGTTTTTAAGTACGGGGGGGTGGCAAAAATAATTTTCAAAAAATTTTACACTCAAGGTATACATTGTCCCTCAACACCCAAAAGGGTCTTATCCTTTTGGATTTTTAAACCAGACCCCGACAGTATTAAGTACTCTAAATAAGCTTTAATTTAAGTCTATTTGGGAGAACTTCTATGAGTTAGGTTTTTTAATGAGGCGGGGGTCAAAGATACATTTTGAAATTTCCACACTACGTAAAAGTTGTCCCTCAACACCCAAAAGGGTCTTATCCTTTTGGATTTTTAAACCAGACCCAGCCAGTAATTAAGTACTCTAAATAAGCTTTAATTTAAGCCTATTTGGGAGAACTTCTATGAGTTCGTTTTTGAGTGAGGGGGGGTCAAAGTTAAATTTCGAAAAATTTGACACCAGGTATAAGTTGTCCCTCAACACCCTAAAGGGGTCTTATCCTTTTGGATTTTTACCCAGACAGTTATTAAGTACACTAAATAAGCTTTAATTTAAGCCTATTTGGGAGAACTTCTATGAGTTCGTTTTTTAATGAGGCGGGGGTCAAAGATAAATTTTGAAATTTCCACACTACGTATAAGTTGTCCCTCAACACCCAAAAGGTCTTATCCTTTTGGATTTTTTAAACCAGACCCCGACAGTAATTAAGTACTCTAAATAAGCTTTAATTTAAGTCTATTTGGGAGAACTTCTATGAGTTAGTTTTTAATGAGGGGGGTCAAAGATAAATTTTGAAATTTCCACACAGGTAAAAGTTGTCCCTCAACACCCAAAAGGGGTCTTATCCTTTTGGATTTTTAAACCAGACCCAGACAGTTATTAAGTAAAATAAATAAGCTTTAATTTAAGCCTATTTAGGAGAACTTCTATGAGTTAGTTTTTTAATGAGGCGGGGTCAAGATAAATTTCGAAAATTTGACACCAGGTATAAGTTGTCCCTCAACACCCAAAAGGTCTTATCCTTTTGGATTTTTAAACCAGACCCAGACAGTAATTAAGTACTCTAAATAGCTTTAATTTAAGCCTATTTGGGAGAACTTCTATGAGTTCGTTTTTGAGTGAGGGGGGGTCAAAGTTAAATTTCGAAAAATTTGACACCAGGTATAAGTTGTCAACACCCTAAAGGGGTCTTATCCTTTTGGATTTTTAAACCACACCCAGACAGTAAGTAAGTACTCTAAATAAGCTTTAATTTAAGCCTATTTGGGAGAACTTCTATGAGTTAGTTTTTTAATGAGGGGTCAAAAAATTTTAAAATTTGACACCAGGTATAAGTTGTCCCTCAACCCCTAAAGGGGTCTTATCCTTTTGGATTTTTAAACCAGACCCCGATAGTAATTAAGTACTCTAAATAAGCTTTAATTTAAGTCTATTTGGGAGAACTTCTATGAGTTCGTTTTTGAGTGAGGGGGGGTCAAAGTTAAATTTCGAAAAATTTGACACCAGGTATAAGTTGTCCCTCAACACCCTAAAGGGGTCTTATCCTTTTGGATTTTTAAACCAGACCCAGACAGTTATTAAGTACACTAAATAAGCTTTAATTTAAGCCTATTTGGGAGAACTTCTATGAGTTAGTTTTTGAGTGAGGCGGGTCAAAGAAATTTCGAATTTTGACACGGTAAGTTGTCTCCTAAAAAGGGTCTTATCCTTTTGGATTTTTAAACCAGACCCAGACAGTAATTAAGTACTCTAAATAAGCTTTAATTTAAGCCTATTTGGGAGAACTTCTATGAGTTCGTTTTTGAGTGAGGGGGGGTCAAAGTTAAATTTCGAAAAATTTGACACCAGGTATAAGTTGTCCCTCAACACCCTAAAGGGGTCTTATCCTTTTGGATTTTTAAACCACACCCAGACAGTAAGTAAGTACTCTAAAAAGCTTTAATTTAAGCCTATTTGGGAGAACTTCTATGAGTTCGTTTTTGAGTGAGGGGGGGTCAAAGTTAAATTTCGAAAAATTTGACACCAGGTATAAGTTGTCCCTCAACACCCTAAAGGGTCTTATCCTTTTGGATTTTTAAACCAGACCCAGACAGTAATTAGTACTCTAAATAAGCTTTAATTTAAGCCTATTTGGGAGAACTTCTATGAGTTCGTTTTTGAGTGAGGGGGGGTCAAAGTTAAATTTCGAAAATTTGACACCAGGTATAAGTTGTCCCTCAACACCCTAAAGGGGTCTTATCCTTTTGGATTTTTAAACCACACCCAGACAGTTATTAAGTACTAAATAAGCTTTAATTTAAGCCTATTTGGGAGAACTTCTATGAGTTCGTTTTTGAGTGAGGGGGGTCAAAGATAAAATTCGAAATTTGACAAGGTAGTTGTCCCTAAAAAGGTCTTATCCTTTTGGATTTTTAAACCAGACCCAGACAGTTATTAAGTACAATAAATAAGCTTTAATTTAAGCCTATTTGGGAGAACTTCTATGAGTTCGTTTTTGAATGGGGGGTCAAAGATAAAATTTCGATTTGACACCAGGTTTGTCCTAAAAAAGGGGTCTTATCCTTTTGGATTTTTAAACCAGACCCAGCCAGTAATTAAGTACTCTAAATAAGCTTTAATTTAAGTCTATTTGGGAGAACTTCTATGAGTTAGTTTTTTAGTGAGGGGGGGTCAAAGTTAAATTTCGAAAATTTGACACCAGGTATAAGTTGTCCCTCAACACCCAAAAGGGTCTTATCCTTTTGGATTTTTAAATCAGACCCAGCCAGTAATTAAGTACTCTAAATAGCTTTAATTTAAGCCTATTTGGGGAGAACTTCTATGAGTTCGTTTTTGAGTGAGGGGGGGTCAAAGTTAAATTTCGAAAAATTTGACACCAGGTATAAGTTGTCCCTCAACACCCTAAAGGGGTCTTATCCTTTTGGATTTTTAAACCACACCCAGACAGTAATTAAGTACTCTAAATAAGCTTTAATTTAAGCCTATTTGGGAGAACTTCTATGAGTTCGTTTTTGAGTGAGGGGGGTCAAAGTTAAATTTCGAAAAATTTGACACCAGGTATAAGTTGTCCCTCAACACCCTAAAGGGGTCTTATCCTTTTGGATTTTTAAACCACACCCAGACAGTTATTAAGTACACTAAATAAGCTTTAATTTAAGCCTATTTGGGAGAACTTCTATGAGTTCGTTTTTGAGGGGGGGGTCAAAGTTAAATTTCGAAAAATTTGACACCAGGTATAAGTTGTCCCTCAACACCCAAAAGGGTCTTATCCTTTTGGATTTTTAAATCAGACCCAGCCAGTAATTAAGTACTCTAAATATGCTTTAATTTAAGCCTATTTGGGAGAACTTCTATGAGTTCGTTTTTGAGTGAGGGGGGTCAAAGTTAAATTTCGAAAAATTTGACACCAGGTATAAGTTGTCCCTCAACACCCTAAAGGGGTCTTATCCTTTTGGATTTTTAAACCAGACCCAGACAGTAAGTAAGTACTCTAAATAAGCTTTAATTTAAGCCTATTTGGGAGAACTTCTATGAGTTCGTTTTTGAGTGAGGGGGGTCAAAGTTAAATTTCGAAAAATTTGACACCAGGTATAAGTTGTCCTCAACACCCTAAAAGGGTCTTATCCTTTTGGATTTTTAACCAGACCCAGACAGTAAGTAAGTACTCTAAATAAGCTTTAATTTAAGCCTATTTGGGAGAACTTCTATGAGTTAGTTTTTGAGTGGGGGGGTCAAAGATGGAGAACTCTCGATTTTTGGCAGAGGTCGTAATAATAAATATACAATATAATATACTAACTATATAATATAATAAATTTTATTTTAATACAAAGTTTACATTATTTATGTCATACTAAACCCATAATAAATTGTATAATTTAATTTAAATGTCCTACATTACATTTATTTAAAGTTTATAAAGTTATTTTATCTTTTAAAGTTATTTTATATTTGTGATACTAAACCCTCAATATGGGTTAATTATATTAATATTTTCTATCACATTGTGTTTAAGTAAAATAATTATTGTCATATATTATTAATGAACTTATGTTTAGTATGAATACATAAGTTATAGTGTTTAGGCCATACTAAACCCGTAATACACGGACTAATTTAATTAAAATGCCTGAACTAACATTCAGTTAAAGTATTGCATAGTATTACATTTATTTATGGACCTAATTTTTATTAAATCCTGTAAAACTCTTGTGTACAAAGATGATAGACTGTTTGATTTTAAGTATATTACTTATACTAACCCGCAACAGGAATAATTAAACTGATTTTAATGTTCTTGTATTCACGAGAAGACGTAATATTATAACATTAATAAATATTTCGCGTAACGCCTTACTTTTGAAAAGATACTAAAAACACAATACTTAGGATTTGTAACCAGTCAATGTGAAACCTTCCCGAAAATCCGTAGCGTTTCTATTTGTGGGTATAGTAAAATATGGAGAGATTAAGTTACTTACACTACCATAGGAAATACAGATATACTACACACACACGCACAGTGAGGTAAGAGGGGCGAGCTTGTAGTGGTTTCAAGGACACACCATGCCTTCTTCTTTGTAAACCCAACTTATCCCTTGTCCATTTATACTTTTTTCATCTAATAGCAGTTATGAGTTTTCAATTAAATAATACAAACATAGTTTTGGAGTTAAATAGGTGATGGGGTTGAGGTATAGAGTCTAGGGCTTAGAGTATAGGGTTGACATTCTGTCGTGCGATGTATAGGGATATGACAACAAGGAGTAGCGACACGCTCCTTCTCAAATCTAGGGACTGACTGATTCAATCCCCACCACTCCAGTATCAATTGGATACCAAAAAGTAAAAAGGTGATGAGTCGAAAAATGTCGATTTTGAGTTATTACTGTCACTAAAACTCTTTCGATTGGTATAATAAATGTATATCTACGATAATTTTAATTAATTAACTCAATGCAAAGGAGATATCTTTTATTTTGAACATAAGCATTTAGTATAAACGTAATAAGTTAAGTTAACCCATTTAGACTTCAATAAGTTGAAAAAATTATAAATATAAAAGACATAAGTCAAGTTATACACTTTTGCAAATGTTTGCCTGCTGTTTACTGAATAAAAAGGGGATAAGTCAACCTATCGTCTGTTTGTTTCGTTTTCTTCATCTGATAACTTTAAACAAAATCACCAATAATATCGATACTAAAAAGTAAAAAGGTGATAAGTCAAAAAATGCAACTTTTCAGGAACCGAAAAACAAACTTTGAATGAAGCTCTAAAATCGTTAAAACCAGTCACAGTCTTTATTTGAACATTATCATATTTATTAATATGTTCTATATCAATTAATAAATCAGTAACAATATTGTTTTCTGTGAAAAAATAGTAAATTTTCACTTTTATATTTATCCACATTTTAATTAGAAATATGAAAATTTATCTACATAGATAATTTACTATAATAGTAAGCTTACCTCAAATAAGCAAAATTGTTTATTTCTAGTTCAGCAAGATTAAAATGATAATTGTAAAAAAATATAAATATCAGTCAAAAGGGGATAATTCCCTTTTTGAAACCGATGAAAAAGACATAAGTCAGTAGGTTTTCCCAAATTTTTGCTAATATTTCAAGAACTATTTATAAATTAAATACCAAATTATTTCAAATTATATAGAACATATTAATAAGTATAATAATTAAAATAAAAACTATGACTGGTTTTAACGATTTTGGAGATTCCTGAAAAGTTTTTTTCGACTTATCACCTTTTTACTTTTTGGTATCCGTGGTATGACTTATCTCCTTTATACTTTTCAGTCCTGACTACATTACCAAAAAGTCCCAAAGCCGATGTTTTAGATATTTCGAGGTAGAATTTTAATTTAAATTTACGAAACAGCGATATTAAATTTAAATTAAAATATTCCTATATAAACACATTGATTTTAGTATTCAACTGCACACCGGGCTGACTCAGTAACATTCGTTTTCTGTGTAAAATAGTAAATTTTTACTTTCATGTTTATCCACATTTTAATTAGAAATATGAAACTCTATCTACATAGATAATTTACTATAATAGTAAGCTTACTTTAACCAAGAAAAATAGTTTGATTTCTAGTACAACAACCTTAAAAATGACAACTGGAAAATCAGTCAAAAGGAGATAACAACCTCTTTGGAACCGATGAAAAAGGTTTAAGTCAGTAGGTTTTCCTAAATTTTCCCTAATATCTCGAGAACTATTTATTAATTGAATACCAAACTACTTCTCAATATATAGAACATTTTAATAAATATGATAATGTGTTATTATGTTTTAAAATAAAAACTGTAGCTGGTTTTAACGATTTTAGAGCTTCATTCAAAGTTTGTTTTTCGGTTCCTGAAAAGTTGCATTTTTTGACTTATCACCTTTTTACTTTTTGGTATCCAATTCTATCCTAAGGTTAGTACAGCCTTACGCAAAAAATGGATTTCGAAGCACGGAAAAACGCATTCCAAAGGAAATTCGCCCGACATGCGTTCCACCGAGTCAAAATTTTTTGGAAAGATGGTTGAAGTTTTGTACAAAAGCAAATTTCTTTTTAAAACCGAGCATATAATTATTCTTTAAGAATTACCTTCACCCTTGGGAAAAAAGCAGATTGGATTATCCGCCATGTTAGGCTTCCACTTGTGTCCATTCGGTAAAAATTTTCCAAAATGCAGCGTCACAGTTATTATTGTTATTAACGCTGGCAAGCCAAATCCGTACAAACAATAAAACAACATCTTGGCTCTGTCGCTACGCCTTGAGGTGATTCTTGGATTCTTCAATACTCTAAAAGAAAATAAGTAAAAAATCTAGTAAAATTATATTAGGATAGCATCTAAATGCTATGAATTGCAAAATAAAATGTTGTTGCCATTTTCTGGTCATCCTAATTTGTCATCCAAATGTTGTCGCCCTTTTCTGGTTATCCTACTTTGTCATCCTAATTTGTCATCCTAATGTTGTCGCCCTTTTATGGTTATCCTACTTTGTCATCCTAATTTGTCATCCTAATGTTGTCGCCCTTTTCTGGTCATCCTACTTTGTCATCCTAATGTTGTCACCCTTTTCTGGTCATCCTAATTTGTCCTCCTAATGTTGTCGCCCTTTTCTGGTCATCCTAATTTGTCATCCTAATGTTGTCGCCCTTTTCTGGTCATCCTAATTTGTCGTCCTAATGTTGTCGCCCTTTTCTGGTCATCCTAATTTGTCATCCTAATGTTGTCGCCCTTTTCTGGTCATCCTAATTTGTCGTCCTAATGTTGTCTCCCTTTTCTGGTCATCCTAATTTGTCCTCCTAATGTTGTCGCCCTTTTCTGGTCATCCTAATGTTGTCGCCCTTTTCTGGTCATCCTAATTTGTCGTCCTAATGTTGTCGCCCTTTTCTGGTCATCCTAATTTGTCGTCCTAATGTTGTCTCCCTTTTCTGGTCATCCTAATTTGTCCTCCTAATTTTGTCTCCCTTTTCTGGTCATCCTACTCTGTTGCCAGACTATTAACTGTTTTTACTTTATCTCATTTAATAAATAAATCGTTTATTTAAATATAAATACCTGTTTACAAAGGTTAAATTACAAATTATAAATAAATAAAATAATATATATTGACCATTTGCGTCGCATAAGCTCAAGGCTTGTGCGCGACACGAGTCTACTCCTTATATCTAATGCTTATATCTACTCCTATATCTAATTAAATAAAGTAAAAGCATAAAAAAGTATACATTTATAAATTTAAGTCAACAAAGTTAAACAAACAAAAGAGAAAAATAAATGTATTGCCTAATTAGGTACCAAAAATTTTTTTTTAACTTTTTTTTAAAGGTCTTGTAAGGGACAGTAGAAAGAATATGTATGGGCAAGTTATTGTACAGTCTAGGAGCTGTGAAAGCACTGTGATTACACGCAGCTGATGTTCTGCAGCTAGGCGCAACTATCCTCTCATCGTTTTGACTTCTAGTCTGATATTTATGTCTGAATAATGGAAAATGAGAAATATTTTTCTTAATTAATAAAATCTGCTTAAATTTGTACAAATCTCTTATATAAGGCATTTACACCGTAGGTTTGCCGTAGGTTTGCCGTAGGTATATAGGAAAACACATTTCAGTTGATTAAGGTCTTTTAAATATATTTCACCATAAAAGTAGCTGTAAACCGAGTTTCTTAAGGTGTTCAGGTAATTCGGTGATGTTTCAAAATTCATCCAACAGGGCCTCTCAAGTAATAATATCTCCATGATAGAGAATAGACTAGAGCCTCTCTCGGAATAATACCTCTATGACCGAGAATAAACAAGAACTAGAGCCTCTCTAATTCTATTTATCTTTGATTGAGAATAGACTAGAGCTTCTCTAGTAATAATATCTCTATAATCGAGAACAGACTAGAGCCTTCTCTAATAATAATATATTTTTGATTGATAATAGACTAGAGCTTCTCTAGTAATAATATATCTATGATCGAGAATAGACTAGAACTAGAGCCTCTCTAACATAGAGATATATTACTAGAGAGGCCCTATTGATTCAATTTTAAAACATCGAAAAAATAATCTGACCACCTTCGACTATCAATATAATTAAATAAACAGAACAAAATAACAGTGACTTAGATAAGAGAAGGCTGAATGTACAAATCAAAACACAAAATATGTACAGAAAGTCGAAAACGATTGATTAATTATAACCTTAACTTACTCTTAGAAGAGGTTTCAAAGATGTTACACAGAGCCCTGAGAGCCCCAAAATGATGTTTCAGGACTCTCAATGTATTGAGATACGCTATGCTCCCTCTAGTAATATATCTCTATGCTCTCTAATTATATTTATCTTTGATTAGAGCTTCTCTAGTAATAATATCTCTATGATCGAGAATAGACTAGAATTAGAGCCTCTTAGATAATATCATCTCTGATTGGGAATAGACTAGAGCTTCTCTAGTAATAATATATCTTTAATCGAGAATAGACTAGAGCCTCTCTAGGAAATAATATTTCTATGATCGAGAACAGACTAGAGCCTCTCTAATAATAACATCTCTTTGATTGAGAATAGACTAGAGTCTCTCTAATAATAACATCTCTTTGATTGAGAATAGACTAAAGCTTCTCTAGTAATAATATCTTTTTAATCGAGAATAGACTAGAGCCTCTCTAGGAAATAATATTTCTATGATCGAGAACAGACTAGAGCCTCTCTAATAATAACATCTCTTTGATTGAGAATAG
Organism: Microvelia longipes; assembly: GCA_018340805.1. Classification (NCBI taxonomy): domain Eukaryota; kingdom Metazoa; phylum Arthropoda; class Insecta; order Hemiptera; family Veliidae; genus Microvelia; species Microvelia longipes. The sequence goes on along the minus strand of JACMZG010001874.1, from coordinate 56,902 downwards.
ACTAAAGCTTCTCTAGTAATAATATCTTTTTAATCAAGAATAGACTAGAGCCTCTCTAGGAAAAATATTTCTATGATCGAAACAGACTAGAGCCTCTCTAATAATAACATCTCTTTAATTGTGAATAGACTAAAGCTTCTCTAGTAATAATATCTTTTTAATCAAGAATAGACTAGAGCCTCTCTAGGAAATAATATTTCTATGATCGAGAACAGACTAGAGCCTCTCTAATAATAACATCTCTTTGATTGAGAATAGACTAAAGCTTCTCTAGTAATAATATCTCTTTAATCGAGAATAGACTAGAGCCTCTCTAGGAAATAATATTTCTATGATCGAGAACAGACTAGAGCCTCTCTAATAAAACATCTCTTTGATTGAGTATAGATCTATAAAAACATAGCATAGAAATAACGAAACCAAATTGCAGTGTTGGTATACCTGAATGCTGATAAGATGTCATAGCACAGCACAGTTATTAAACAGAATGTTGACAGATATACATATTGAGTAGCAAACCCTGCAAAAAAATAAACAATTTTGCCAAAGAATATATTTTAATGTTTTACAATTTTAATACCGCAATAAGACCAAGTGTTTTCAAATCTCTATAAGAGGCCATGACTCTCGAGCCACTTCACAGACAGATTGTTTTTATTGCATATTATTACGTTTTAGCAGAAATGAAGCATTTCTGCTGAAATATTATGGGCTAATTATTAAGAAAAAAGTTGGGCTGCCAGTTTTGTTAGTCTATTTTTGGTCCTGCTTGCGAGCGCTCTTGGTCGTTTTTGGTCCTGCTTGCGAGCGCTCTTGGTCGTTTTTAGTCCTGCTTGCGAGCGCTCTTGGTCGCTTTTGGACCTGCTTGCACGCTCTTGGTCGCTTTTGGTCCTGCTTGCGAGCGCTCTTGGTAGCTTTTGGTCCTGCTTGCGCGCTCTTGGTCGCTTTTGGTCCTGCTTGCGAGCGCTCTTGGTAGCTTTTGGTCCTGCTTGCGCGCTCTTGGTCGCTTTTGGTCCTGCTTGCGAGCGCTCTTGGTTGGCGTGTCTTGTGTATAGTAATCCCGCAACAGCGACTCAGTTCCAAAACAATTTGAATCTTATTCGCGGTTCAAAGTCCGTAGCTGCACAAAGGATGATCGTTGTTAAAGTCTTTATGAGGACTTTTCGGTTTTTCTTATTTGTGACGACTATTTCATTAAATTTTTTCTCAAAGTGCTTTAATTTAATTAATTTTAGGGTGTATGAACTCAGTAGAATCACTATTTCATTGAAAAATACGGTTTTAATGGGTTGTCACGAGTATTTAAATTAAGTGATAAGAAGGTTAAAATCACAATATAGTGTTTAAGTTTATTTATTGTTAATTAATCTTTCTTTTAAATCATTTTAATTTGCACAAACACACCAAATTACCTTTTCACGGCTTTAAATTGTTTAAATTAGTTGTAACAGGTATTAAATTACAGTCTGAAGATTTTTATAACCATATTTTTAATTGTAAGACCTACAACAAAAAATTTCAAAGGTTGGCTGTCGGATCAGTGTCAGGGTCACTGACACTGATGTTTCGAACATTTTAAGTTTTATATGAAGTCAAATAAGTTTGATACCACGGATTTATTAGTCATAACATTTCATTAAAGTAATAATCAATACTTATATATAAATATGAGTATGTTTCTGCGGGCATTTTATGTATGATGTGTTAGTCTGAATGTATATATATACATAAACTGTGTTTTATTTTAATTTTTATTTTCTCTTATTTTCTTTGATGTTGTAAATATTTACTTTAATTCCGACCTATTTATTTATCTTTCTTTTTAAATTAGACAAAAAATTTTCTTTTTTTTATTGTTTCTAATCTTTTTATATTTTTTCTCTTTTTGTATTTTTTTAGTATTTTTAACCAAATAAAAGTGAAACTAGATTTATAACTTTTTTCTATTATATTGCATAAGTTTTTATGTTCTTTTATGCACTCCTGACAAACTGCGGTAAACTATACAACCTGCGTACAGGTAAGTCCTTTGCAAGATTCAAGTGCAATACTTACAACTTAATGCATATTTAAAAAAATATATTAAAATAATCATAATTTAAAATCTGTACGTAAACTGTTTCTTGAATAAAGTTATTTTATTTATTTACTTATTTAAATTAACTGATAACAAGCTGATTTTCACCATATTGGTGTTTTAATTTATTAATTGTTAATCAATTTTATTTACTCATTAAAATTATTAATAACTCTTTAGTTATATTATTTATAATATAATTGTGAATAAATTATAATATTATTTATAATTATAAAAAGTGAACTATTTAATAATTCACTTTTTTGTAAAATGTTTGTTTAAATTATCCGTTTAGGTTTTATTATTTCTGGGTTAAATCGGACGAATCCAAATCTGTAGTGATAAGAGCCTGATTCTATATTTAAAATCCTGGAATAATCGAAGTAGTTATCTATGAAATATTGGCCATTTTTTAGTACCGTTCTATTAATTTTTACCTCATTTATCACAAATTAAGTAACAATAAAGAAATAAAAGAAGAATTTTGATCGGCTCCCATGCTAATCCTATGATAAAAAAAATGCGATCACCCATTCGTTTTCCCGCCATTGGTATTGCCAACCTTACAACTATCTCTTTGTATCGCGAATAGACTAAATAAAATCTTAACAAAATAAATCAAAAGAAGTTCTTGTATTATATCAAATACAATACTTACCTAAAGGTTTGCAGAAGACTCCCAAGCTGTATCTTTTCAAAGAAGCAACTGCAAGCAGAATTAACAATAAATGAGAAATCAGCAAAAATGAAAAATAAAGGATAACGAATTTTCCGTAAACATTTGCTCTTAACTCGGGCAACGCCACATAGACGAGTATTGTTAGTAACAAGAAAAAACAAGAAACAGACATAAAATAAACCGACGTATAAATATATTCAATAGCATCTTTTTCCTTGTGATGTACAGTATCAAACACATAAGCTGAGTAAGCCAAGGCGTTAAACAAACGAGCAAATACTTATCAACAGAAGACGCGTTTTGATAAATACTACACACGCAATAACTGCAATTGACTTTATCCAGATAAAAATTATTAATAAATTCATCGATCAATAATTTAGTTTCGTCGTTATCAACAATACCATATTCACTTAAATCTTTTAAGGCATAGACAGTTCTATTTTTTCTTTTCGAGCTATCGAAAGGATACATTTTCCGATTGAAACTATTTACTATTTGTTCGATTTCGTTGTTATCACTAATTATGTTATTATTAATTTTATTATTTAAAATATATGTTCCGTACAAAGACAAATAATGTCTATAGTTACAAATTAAAAGCATGGCAATTGTAATGTTTTCGTTAATTCTACCGTAAATTGGCGAATTACTATTTAATCTATGGTCGTTTTTCAGCATTACCGTTCGACGAGGTATTTGGGTGAACAATCCATCACAGTATTGGATATTTGTGTCATTACTATAACCAGTATCGTTAACAAAGGTCGTAGTTAATTCAGTACTGTATTCTACTGAATCTGTCGTTGTAATTTCAAAACATAAAACAAGTTTAATAGAAAACAACATGGAACAAATTATTAAAACCATGATGTTAAGTTGCAACGAAAACGAAAACTGACTCGGACGGAAACTGACCAAACTTCTTTGAAAATCGCGGAAACTGCGAATATTGTTTCGTCTGCAACCTTTGACCCATCACGACTTGCCTTATGTTTATTAATAGCTCATTCTTTTTATTAGCTAATTAGTCTTTTATTTTTCTTGCATTTGTTTAATCTTATAATTTAATACCAGGCGTCTTTATACGCCTCAACATACGGAATAGACTAATAGAATTCATATTTTAATTAAACTTAAAAACTTGACACTTTGATTTAAGATCTAAAAAATATTAGTATATTATGATAATAATAATCTTATTAGTTATAATCACGACTTCATATGTAGAGATATAAAAGGCGACAGGTTGTAAAAGACTGATTATAAGTTGCTGTACTTAGTCATATGTCTCAAAATAAATCGAAAATAATTCTGGCACAGGGCTCAAGCCAGGCGAATTTTGAAATGCGTGCTTCGTGGTTTCATGCTCATCAATACATTTCCTTTATTAACCCCGAAACCTTTCCTCGTCACATGGGATTCGCTACCTTAACTTTAACTCACTCTTGAAGGAGGTTTCAATGAGGTTACACAGAGCCCCTGAGGGCCCCAAAAAGATGTTTCAGGCCTCTCAATGTATTAAGATGTGCTATGCCCGCTCTATAGTATATATCTCTATGGTTGTACCCCTTTATGCTTGGTACAAACTACGCATGCTTATAATCATTGAATTAATTCGCAAGCCTTCATTTTAAGGCTAACGTTTCTCCCAAGGATGTTGAATAAAGGGGATGCCGCACTAAGTCGAATTGTCATTCAACAAACTGACCCCATCGAAAATCAAAACATAGAGAAGAATTCAACACGAAACACACGTCAAAAACCAACTGCACATGCTTGGTACGAACTACGCATGCTTATGATCCTTATAACAGCGCAGGTCTTAAAATTCAGAGGCAAACTTAACTCTGAATGGATTTCCCATTGTTTTGCTTGTGAAGGTTATAAACAAATAGAAAAAAGTTCATACTTTTTTACTGTTTTTTGTTAATATTGCTTAAAATTAAAAATATTAAACAAAATTAAGAACATTACAACCAGAATTGAATCTTTAAAACTAGCGAAACATTTTACTAGGCTAAAAAACAAAATATTAACGCATTTAACTTACTCTCTACGAAAAGAAAAACGGTAAAGCTTCAATTACTCTCACTAAAGTGGCTACCTAGAGTCCAAAATGTAAAATATAAGCACAAATTACTTGACAACCACCAAATGTAACAGTAACGAAAGCACTGAAGAAAGTTGAGAAGCAAACTCGACAACCAATAATTGTATAACAACTTAGCAACATAACCTGCGTTTGACGCCTTTTTTAATTGTAACCTAAGGGAAGGTAAGTTTGCTCCTATTTCTCTATTTCATACAACTTCCATGGGGTCAGAAATGTTCCTTAATGCGTCCTCCCCTTTATTCAAGATCCTTGGTTTCTCCTGATGGTTAACAGTTGAACCCGTAAGAGAGGGGGAAAATCTTTAATACTAGGTTTGTTTAAATTACTTAAAACGAGCGGCTAAGTATACTTTTTTTCGTTTGCACTACTTAACTTAGTACAATTTTGCGAGTCATATTTATTTTTCCCTTCAAATATTAATTTTAATTAGTAATTAAACAACTTTAAACTAAAATATTTCAATATAATCGTGATTTTAAGTTATATTAAGGCAATACTCTGTCGTATGTATGTTCTTCAAAATCTTAATAAAAACACGAAGTTCACCTTTACTAGATTTTCTCTTTTTCTTTAACTAAATAATTGTAACAATTATTTCACAGAATTTAATACAAAATCATTAAACTATCACGAACATATTAAAGTACGAAAACACTATAAAAAGTAAAACTCACCTAATGTTATCAGGGTTGCCAATTAAATTAAGTATAATAAGGTAAATCTTGGATAATACGTACCTTATTTTATGTCCCGTTTGTTTTAAATTTTTTAATAATTAAATAATTTTTATCCCAAACTTTTATGTATAAACACTAAATAAATCACAACACTATGCATTAAAAAGTTAAATTCGTATAAGGAACATTTTATTATTAAATGAAGTGATCTTAAGTTACACACGAGAACTCTCACTGCACACAGCACATTGCTATATAATAGTAAATTATTAAACGCACAACTTTAGATGAAGGTATCAAATTAATTTATAATTCAATAGATTAAAAAGACTGATGCAAGGAGCACGGTGGCGGATTATAGACTGAGGTGTTTACTAATTAGATATTGGGGAAGCGATTGATAACCAATCCTTTGTTTACGTCTGATACATCTACACTTTGGATTACAATAAGCAATAATTTATTTTCAAATGTTACTACAGAAATTCATTAGAAAAGTTATTTCCACATAGCTATATATGTCAAGGAACAAATAAATAAAGCAAGACAACGTACTTATTGCAGACGCAAAAAATTAGGATCTTTCCAAGCATTAATTAACTCAGTGATACGTAAAGCCGAAGGGAAAAAGGCAATAAATCACACAGGCACTATCAACAATTTACTATACATAGGATCAAGGATAATTAACTACTACATCTTAAACTTCAAATATTTTAAAGAAAATAGTGCTAAAGCTGTGTTGAGTACAATTTATGTATATTATATCAATAAATGATTGGTAGTTTTTATACATGATACAATTATCGATTGTTCTTATCTAGTTATAAATCGATATTTTCAATTGATAATATTACCGTAACTAAAATCGATAGAATAAGTAAATTGCTAAGCTATCGCTGGAAAAAACATATATTCGTATATCGATTTAACAATATTGTTTAATAATGTTTTTTTTCCTGTTCTAAAATTCTAGGAATTGTCGAGTGATTTAAAAGTAAATTAGGTTAGATATTAAGCTAAAAGAGTAATAATATAAATTTAATTTGGTATTTTTGTTATCTAATAATTACATATGATTCTGAATCGATTTATAAAAGTATTAAATGCTATGGATTATCGATTTTTATTGATATAGACATTTTTTATCGATCTGTAAATTTGCCTAACGAAGGTATTTAGCTAAAAAATTAATTTTTACTAAAATAATCATTTAAAATATAATAAAAGTTTGTATAAAATAATATGTTTTAACGAAATTAACTTAATTAACAAATAAGGTCAATTTAATCAGAATACCCAGATAATCACCACAAAATATAGCTTACTGCAAGCAGTAGTATATTTATAATAATTATATATTATGAATTATGATATTGTGGATTACAAATAAATCATATATATGTAAAATAACACATTACTTAATATACTGGGAAAATTATTTTTAGCTAAACGTTAAATATTATTGTAATAATTAAAATTATAGATAAGTATAAATTTTATTATAAATATAAAAAATAAATATATTATAATTATATAAAATAAAATAATACTTAAACAGTATAATAATAAATAGATAAATTTGATAGAATTAAAAATATTTTTGATTTATAAGATCGAAAATGGATGAGGGAAGAATGGTTGACTTGTTGAAAAACTTCAAAGATGAAATAAATCAGAATACTGACAGTAATAGTAAGAATATGATAGAAGCGTTAAATAGGATAGAGGAGACTCAGGCTGAGATTGTGAGAAGCGTAGAGAACCATAGAAAGAGGTGTAAGAAGTAATACTATTATTATACATGGAGTAAAAGAGAGAAAACCGGAGAGTTGGAGAGAACTGGAAAGATTATTACAATCATTATGCAGAGAAAATTTAAATTACGAATTGAGCGAATATGATATTGATACTTTAAAAAGGCAAGGCCCCAATGATTATGAAAATAGGCCAATATATTTAAAACTAGTTCGAAACAAAGTAAAAATTGAGATTATGCAAAGGAGAAAAATGTTGAAAGGAACTAAATATTTTTGAATGAAGATTATCCTCCAGAAGTGTGGCAAAAAAAGAAAACAGTTGTTACAGAAAATGAAAGAGGCGAGAAGTGCGGGAAAATTTGCTATCATCAAATACGATAAGTTGATTGTAGAAGATAAGAAGGAGAGACATGGTATCCACAGTAGAAATAAGAGAGCATTTGACAAAACTAATTCCCCAGAATATGTTGATGGTTCAGGTTCATCTAACAGCAAATCTTATTATAGCGATTCATTTATGGAAAACAATCCAAAACGACCCAATACTAGTCGCGATTTTTAAGTGAAAGACGGTGGCCACATTCTTACAGGCGCAAAAATGAGAATAGCAACACTGACTTAGAGAAGTTGCAAGAAACCAATAGCTTAGATTGTCATGAAGGGACACCAGCCCAGGGACTAGTGAGCGGGAATAGAGATGAGGCAAGTACAAAAAATGAAATCTTAAACGATGTACTGAAGCTAAATAATATAAGAAAGGAAGGTGATGTAATAAATAAGACTCAAAGTAGTAGTACAGTACAAACATCTATACAGAGTTTCTTTAATGCTCAACCAACAAACGGTAATGACCAAGTACTAGAGACATCGGGACAATCAAAAGCAATCACCTCATAGCAATTAAAGAAAGTGAGTTCATATGAGAGGGTAAAGGAGAATAAAGAATTACTGAAAGGACAGAGTAGTAATAATAAGATCAATGAAAAAACAAAAATGACAACAAGCAACAAGGTGAATAAAGAGAATAAGTGGAAAGGAAATAATATTAATAACATAGAAAATATAAGAATGCAAATAAAAAAGTTACGAGAAACAAATAACAGAATAAGTAATATAGTACTTTATACTTATAATTGTCAAACGTTAAGAGATAATAATAAGCTGTTAGAATTACTAGAAGTTTTATCAGACAAGGATTGGGATATTATAGGTATATGTGAAACTAGAAGAGATGGAGAGCGCCTGATATCGATAGAAAATGACAGAGAATGTATTGGAATGGTAACGGATCACAGGGAGGTACAGGTTTTATAGTGAACAATAGGAGTCTGAAAAATATCATTTGTTTTAAGTCTTACGGCCATCGTATATCAAAAATGATATGGAAGCTAGATAAAAAGATAGGTGGAGGAAGGTTAAAACTGATTCAGGTTTACGCACCTACATCTGCTTCAACCGAAGAAGAAATTGAAGAATTTTATTCAATACTTCAGACAGCATTGGAGGAAGATGTATGTAAGTATACACTGGTGATAGGTGATTTTAACTCAAAAATTGGTAAAAAGGAATTAAGTGACAGTGATGTTATAGGGAAATATGGGATCGGAGAAAGGAACGATAGAGGTAAGAATTTGATTGAGTTCGCTGATGGAAACAGCCTGTATATAATGAATACGTTTTTTAACAAAGCCGAAAGCAAGAAATGGACGTGGTGCAGCCCTGATGGTGTAACTAGGAATGAAATAGACTTTATACTGAGTAACAGAGCAATATAATTTACGATGTAGAGGTGGACGAAACTGTAGATATAGGAAGTGACCATCGAGCTGTAAAGGCAGTACTTAATATTAAGAAAATCAAGTATAAACGACCAAATAAAACGAATATTGTTAGTATTAAACTGAAAGAAAATGCAAATAAAGAGGAGTATGAAACAGAATTAAAGAATTTTATAAATCGAAGTGAATTAAATAAGTATGAGAAAGATTTAGACAATTATGAAAAAATATTATGCGAATCAATAAAACACACAACTAAAAAGGTAAACGGAGTAAATAAGAGAATAGATATAGAAAAGAAAATACCTAAGGAGATAAAGAGATTATTAGAAAAGAGGAGGAGATTAAAAAGAAAGAATAGGGATAAGTTGAGAGAGCTGAAATATCAAAACTTATCAGGAAAAAATATGAAAGATTGGAGTGACAGAAAGAAAATAAATAAACTAAATGGAATAATTGAAAATGGCGGAAGTTTAGGAAAATATTGGAGATCTCAAAAGATAGGAAAGGATAAATTAATAGGATTAAAAGATAAAGAAGGAAATGTAAAGAAAAGAGAAAAAAGAAATACTAGAGATAATAACAAATTTTTACGAAGACTTATACAGTGAGAGCGTTGAAAGGAAGGAAGTATTAAAAAGAAGTGGGAAAATAGTAATGAAGGGTCTAAATAAAAATAAAAATACTGAAGTAAATGAACATATGAGTGAAGAAGAAGAGGTTCCAGTTATTACAAAGAAGAGGTAGAGAGAGCAGTAAAGAGATTAAAAAAAGGTAAAGCTGCAGGGAAAGATGGAATTACAAGCGAGGAGATAAAATCTGGTGGTGATACAATAATTAACGCTGCATACCCTATTCAACTTGTGTCTCAAAACTAAAATAGTTCCCAAATCTTGGTACGAAGCCGAACTTATACTATTATTTAAAAAAGGTGACAGGTTGCTGATAGATAACTACAGACCACTAAGCCTGCTGTCCATCTTGTATAAACTATTTATGAACATAATATCGCTGAGAATCGAAAGAGATCTGGACAGAGACATCGATGAAACGCAGACAGGGTTCAGGAAAAATATGTCAACGTTAGATAATATATTCGTCATTAAGCAGCTAATAAGAAGAGCTCACGATTACAGTTTTCCTTTGGTTATGGTATGCGTTGATTTCAAAAGGCGTTTGACTCGGTTTACAAAGGAGAGGTAATTAGTTGTCTACAGGATAGTGGTATACACACAACTTATGTACAAATTTTTCGGGAAATTTACGAGGAAGCCAACTTAAATATTAGAATAGAAGGTGAAGAGAGAAAGGTCAAAGTCCAGAGAGGCATAAGACAAGGTGACGTACTATCCGGTAAACTTTTCATAAAATTACTTGAAAAAATATGCAAGAAGTGTAAGTGGGACAAAAAGGGAATAAGAATAAATGGAAGATACTTGAATATAATTAAGTTCGCCGATGACGTCATTATCCTGCTGAGAACTATGTAGATGCGGAAGAAATGTTGTTAGAGTTGATAGTAGAAGCGAGGATGATTGGTCTTGAGATTAATTTACAAAAAACTAAAGTGATGTCACTGAATACGGAAGGAAATAAAAGAGAAATAAGAGTTGAGAATAATGCGATAGAAGAAGTTGATGAATATATATATCTTGGTACATTAATAAATATAAAAGAGAAAGAAAGCGAGAAAGAAATAGGAAGAAGAATAGGATTAGGATGGAGAACATTCAATAAATATAGGTATCTATTCCGATCAAACGTGAATATGGAATCAAAAAGGAAGTTATGGAATGCTTGTGTGTTACCGGTAATGACGTATGGATGTGAGACTTGGCTATGCCAGAAAAAGTAATAAAAAAGATGCGTATAACTCAACGTAGGATGGAGAGAAGTATGCTCAGGATTAGTAGGAAAAATAGGAAGTGTAACGTGTGGATAGGAATGAAACAAAGCTGAGGGATATAGGAGAGGTTATGGTTGAGAGAAAATGGAGATGGAGCGGACATATAGTCAGAGTAAAAGACGATAGGTTTACAAAGGATATGATCTCATGGTATCCTAGGGATAGAAAAGAAAACAAGGTAGACCTAGTGTAACTTGGATGAGGAAATGCGTCGAGTTATAGATAGGAAATGTTTATGGCAACGAGTTGCAAATGACAGAAATGAATGGAAAGATTGCTTAGAGTATACTTAGATGTATTTGTATAAAAAATAAATTAAAATAATAATATTGATATATATATATATATATTATATATATATATATATATATATATGTGTGTGTGTATATATGTGTGTATGTATGTGTATGTGTATGTGTGTGTATATATATGTATATATGTGTGTATATATATGTATATATATGTATGTATGTGTGTATATGTGTATGTGTGTGTATATATATATATATAAAATAATAATAATAAATAAATAATTTAAGTATAAGATTATTTCACTTGTAATAGGTTGTGTTTTTTTAGTTGTTTTTAGATAATTTGTAGTTATATAATTGTTTATTGTGTATTTATTATGTTATTTATTTTGTTAATTTATTATATAGATATTAGGCATGTATGCATGTTAATATAGTTTAAGAAATATTACTTATAAAAATTGTTAAATTATTTAGAGCATTAAAAATAAAATAAAATAAAATAAAAAAAAAAAAAATAAAAAAAATCAACTCATAGGTTAAACTCAAATTTAAACTTTAGTTTTAATTTTATCAAGTCCAAGCTAGGACAAGCCTCTAAGGTACACGGCTCAGGCCGATTTGCATGAAATAAAAAAAAAAGTATTAGTCAGTATTAATTTTAAATAGTATGTAATTATGTTATGCAATAAATGGTTATTTATATTTATTTATTTATTTATAAGGTAAATCTTAAAAAAAATTCCCGTACATAGTTCGTGTTTTGATTTGTTAATATTCTCCTATATAAGTTATTGTAATTTTGTACTAATTATTTGTATCAAGGATCTTGAAAAAAGGGGATGACGCACTAAGTCGATTTGCCATACAAAAAAAAGTGACATCATCGAAAACCAATAAATAGAGAGAATTTAACACGAAACACACGTCAAAAACCAACTGCACATGCTTGATACAAACTGCGCATGCTTACAATTCTTATAACAGCGCAGGTCTTAAATTTTAGAGGCAAACTTACCTCTTAATGGTTTTCCCATTGTTAATTGCTTGAGAAGGTTATAAACATGCTTAAATTATATCCCTCTCTGAAGTGGCAAAGTATAGTCCAAAATTTAAAATTAAATAAGCACAAACGACTTAACAAGCACCACAAATGTAACAATCACGAGAAGAACAGAAGAAAGTTGAGAAGCAAACTCGACAACCTTGCTACATAACCTGCGTCTGGCGCCTTTTTTCATTATAACCATGGGGAAGGTAAGTTTGCTCCTATTTCTCTATCTCATACAACTTCCATGAGGTCAGAGAAGTTCCTTAATGCATCATCCCTTTTATTCAAGATCATTGGATTTTATATATAATCGAAGGTGGTCAGGTTACTTTTTCGATGTTTCACAATTTAACCTATAGGGACCCTCTAGTAATAATATAATTAATTCTAACAATATAAATTCTATCTATATATAATTCTATGTAAAAAGCTCATACCATAGAGATATTATTACTAGAGTGGCCCTATAGGTTAAATGTTGACACATTAAAACATTTGTTTGTTTCGTTTTTAATGTCCATAACTTAATACGAGGACATTTGAGCCAGCTATCAGCTGATCACGCATGTCTGAATTTTATTACACAGGTTAGTATAGGAGTTTCCCTACTTGGTTTATATATTACTTTAACCTGGACTAAATACCCCTCAAACCTAACCTAATTATTCAATATATCCTTGTAACACATGACAATAAAACGCCAAACAAAATCTGTGAATAAATAGATTAAGTTGGTTATTTCTATAGAAGCAGCTGATAGTTCATAATAGAATGAATATTTATTAATTCTTTGGGTTTTATAGTATAACACATGTTTAAAATCAGTTGACAGCGTGGGATGATAGTGTTGAGGAACCAATGAGGTTGGCCTAATATGAAATTTTGGACGTGGTTTCACATCTTGGAGTAACCTCATTGGCTCCTTCCCATTATTTTCCCACGCTTTTAACTGATTTTAACATTGTGATATACAAGAAGTTCTATATACAGTCTCTTTAACTCGCTGACGTCAGTCTTTTTATATATATATATATATATAATATATATATATATATATATATATATATATATATATATATATATATATATATGTAAATAAATGTTTATAAATATTAATAAATTGATTTTTTATTCTTTTTAGACCATTTCCACCTAAAAAAATTATTCTTTATAATATAGATATAAATGCTCACTTTATACATATAAATGCTCACTTCATACATATAAAAGCTCACTTTATACATATAAAGGCTCACTTTATACATATAAATGCTTTACTGTACTAACCACCATGGTAAGGCTACTATGATCCGTTCAGTACTTTTAGGGTGTCCAATTCTGTAACCACCAATATTAAAAGGGAAAATGAATACAAAAACTTCTTTGCTTTTATAATATATTTATAAATAACATAAAATAAACCCTATATATTTCTCTTATGATATAAAATAAATAAAATTAAAAAACTATTCAAAATAAATAGGAATCTTTGAAAAATTATATATATTTTTTATTATATTGGAGACAAAATGAGTCAAATTATTTCTCAAGTATAATTAATTGTTCCATGATAACGAAATTCAAATAATTTTAGTAAATTTCTGTCAGTAGTACCAATTCAGTATTTTTTAAAATCATTATTGGTCATAAGAATATCAACATTACAATGTTAACTAACATGTTAAGCAACAGTTATGACATTAAGAAAATGTTAGCCACTAGTGAGGAAAACTTATTTTTTCCCACAATTGACAAAAATAATTTCCGACACTATTGTGGAAAACATTATTTCAGTTACTAGTGAGGGAAAGCATCATTCTAGTATGAGCTGTGGAAAAACTTAATTTTGACACTAGTGACGAAAACATAATTTCCATTAACAGTGAGGAAACTTTATTTCAGTTACTAGTGTGGAAAACTTTTTTTTTGCCACTAGTGACTAAAATATTACTATTGTTACTAGCGAGAAAAAATTTATTTCCGTTACTAGTGAGAAAAACTCATTTCTTCCACTAATGTGGAGAACTCATTTTTCCACTAAAGAAGAAAACATTTTTATCAGCACTACTATCAAAAGTATACTCAAACACCTATAATCAAAGAGTCAGTCATAAAAATTGTGACTCATTATGAACTACTTCAAACCAAATTTTTCTGAAAATATACCTTTAATTATGAAGAAAAAGTATAGTCTGCCTATCCAGAGTGAATATATTTAATATATTTAGAATATATTTAATCAGTTTGAAAATTTTAAAAATAAGGTTAAAGAATTTTTATTAGAAAATTCCTTTTATTCATTAAACAAATATTTAAATTATGTATTTTAATTGTGACACAATTTTTATAATGTAGTTTTATTTTTTGTTTTGTTTTGACGCAGCCTATTATTGTAATTTTATAATTCAATGGAATAAAGAAATTGATTTGATTTGAGTGGAACCCTTCATATGAATATTAGCCTCTCAAAGTATTAGAAAATCGCACAAATTCCAGTTTTCTTGTAATAAGTGGTTCCCTGTAGGTCGTGTACAAAACATGAAGGAGAAATTTTTTTAAAGCTGATAAAATTTCCAATTAAACGAGTGTTTTTTTTGTAAAAATCAGATAACTAAAACTAAAGTTATGACATTTTTTAAATGGCCAAAAAAATGCACAAAAAGCCAATATTTTTCCAAAGAAATTCGCTGACTTTGCACAAATTAACCATTTTTGTAGTGTTTTTGACATAGCCATAACTGTGGTTGAAGTTTTTTTCAGATTTTGATGATTAAACTCTCGTTTCATAGAAACATTTTATAACCTTTAAAAAATGTTCTCTTCATGTTTTGCACACGACCCACAGGGAACCACTTATTTCAAGAAAACTGAAATTGGTGCGATTTAATAACATTTTGAGCATGTGCAATCATATGAAGGGTTCCACTCTAGATTGGCAGACTATGCTTTCCTTCATAATTAAAGGTATATTTTCAGAAAAATTTAGTTTGAAGTAGTACAAAATGAGTCACATTTTTCCAGGTCCGGCTGTTGGACTATGCTAAACACACATTTGTAAGAATATTTAGATATGGCATAATGTAATGTTGCCATGTAACTAACTAAAGCTGTTATATAAGTATTCCATTGCTTTATTTGGCTAATGATTGCCACACACAGCTGACATAATTAATAAAAAACATGAATTTCAAACACCAATGTTAAAATGAATGAACTTAATAGCGAAATATCTTAAATTTACATACATAAGGACAATGTGCGTAGCTCCGACACAAATGTTCTAAGAAAGGGGTTTACGTTTAACATCAACATTAAATTACACTTGTAACCATATATTTTAGTACCTAAAATTAAGAACAAACCGATGTTCAAATAAACATATGTTACTAGAAAACTTATCATTAAACAAGCTTATGTTTTTCAACTAAAATTATTGGTAACACTGATTCTTTAAATTCTTCAATGTAACAGTTTTTAACGGGTTTTTAAACATAGCTTACCAAACCATACCAAGGTGCAATATGAAGTAGTTAGTAATATTGTATTTTTATTTTATATTTGTTAAACTCTGATGATGACTAATTTTTAGTCGAAAGCTTAGTTATTATTATATATTAAAAATATAGGACTTTTGTGAAATTAATCTTGTTTTTATTTATGTTTGTAATTTGTAATTATGTCTTGTTTAAGCTTATGTTTGTTAAAACCTATGTTTGTACAAACCGATGTATTAAAAAACATAAAACCTTATTATGTTAATATATGTGAGCATATGTGAACTTCATGTTTCAACATAGGTTTGACCTGAGTGTGAATGGATGGAATCTATCAACAACAAATAGTTTAAACAAAGATTACGAAATCCTTTAAACTTTCATTAAAATTTGATTAGTCGTTTAACCTGTAACGTGTTTACATGACATGTTCACAACCACTAGATGTTTTTTACTTTTCCTCATTTATACCGTAGGTCTATAGGAACAGTATTGTGGTTGCCGAAAATTCCAAAACCAGAATTATCCGTTTCAGGCATTTTTAATGTCTCATCAGTGGTTTTTGCTAAGTTGTCTATCTGTATGTGTGTGTGTCTGTTATCATCATAGCTCCCAGCGTATTAATGCTAGAGAGTTAAAACTTTGTACAAAAATAAATCTACCCCTGTTTGTTGTGCATTCGAAAATAATTTGTTTACGACATCATTAACCCGCAATAATGACTCAGCAAAAATTACAAAAAAATATAAAACACGGAAAAATGATGCCAATCGGATTGAGATTTGGCACCCATATAGTCATGTATAAGACTAACATATGTGCCAAGTTTCATCTTATTATCAGCATTAGTTCAATTTTTATGGAATAATTTGTGTACGTTTTTTTAATAAATTGTAATAAATCATAAAATAATTCAACTGACTTTAAAAAATTGGGTATATAAGTACATGCCTATACGTAATAAATAAATATACCAAGTTTTGTTTTAATATGACAAGTATATCCATGGTTTTTGGTAGATCATAAAAGTTAAGCAGCATCGAGTGTGGTCAGAGCATGGATGGGTGGCCACTAGGAATGAAACGAATCTATTTACTATCTAAGGACAAGAGAAGTGAGTCCGAAGACATGTTGCAGTATAAATTTAACAACTTGTATATTCCGAGGACGAGCGAAGCGAGTCAGAAGCAGGGAGGATGAGCGTAGCGAATCCGATTTAGTGAGAAATAGTTCTGAGGTACCTCTTTACATTAAAAAGTTCAATGTAAATGTGAAACATCAACATTTGATAAAAGAAGTGAATATATATATATATCCACTTCTATTTTACTTTGTTGTTTATAATCTTATGATTTGTTTTTCTATTTTTCTATTTTATTGTTATATATAATATTATAAATATATATATATATATATATATATATATATATATTATATATATATATATATATATTATATATTATATGCTAATGCTTCCTCCTTTACAAGGTAGAGAAGCAAAAAATACAAAAATTAATATTTTTGTATTTTGGCTTTAATATTTTGAGGGAGTCCCTGCTAAGTAGGAGCTCAGTAATAACTCTTTACTAATAGTATATTTCATTTTATAAAACCAACTTATTTGGCACATCTTACAGATCAATATACCCCCAAAATTTATGGTCACAAGTATAATAACTTATTTTAACAATCATTATGAAGAAAAAATGAATACACCTTATAAAAAACAAACTCCTATGTTACACAACGTTTTGAAAATTTTCAAGATTTTAATAGATTTGACAATTTTTGTTTTAAAATAAATTATAATTTAGCATCTTCATCATTAATTTAAAATTTTAAATAAATGAACTTGTCTCATTAAAAAAAACTAGTTCGGAACTAAGTACTGAAGTACTAGGAGCTAAGTAATAGAAAAAAAGAAAAAGTCCCTTTGCAGAGCAAAACTTTATTCCCAAAGTGCTTTTAACTTAACTGGAAGTCATCATCAGGGCAAGACAGTTAAATAAATAAACCAAAGAAGAGAGAGTCTACAATTTAGCTTTAAATATTATATTCAAATCAATCTAAGATTTATTATGGATGTAATAACTAAAGCTAAATCATAGACTTACTCTACTTCCTTTTATTTCTCCAACGGTTTTACACTGATGATGGCCTCTAGCTAAGTTGAAAGCGTTTTGACAATACAGTTTTATTTTGTGGAGAGACTTTCATTTTTAAATATTTATAATGAGCCCAATTCTTGCTTGTTCTAAAGATGTCACAACTAAGGTTCATTAATGGCAGCAAAGATTAAAAAAGATGTCTCCATTAGGTAAGTTCTTACACGTAAAATATGTTTATCGAGTTGTTCGTGGGATTTATAAATAAAAATTAATTTTGTTCATATTATTGATCGAAATTATATTTTGTGGATGAGCACATTATTAATTGTGATTCTTACTGGCCACGCAGGACAGACTTTTGTTTCAGAGAATTAGTTTTTGCTGAATCATTTGATAATTGAGTGCAACAATGAGAGCCAAGTTTAATTTTTCCGAATCCATTGAATGAACCAATCAAAGCCAAGTTTAATTTTTGCTGAATCAATTGACCATTTAATGAACTAGCAGAGCCAAGTTTAGCTTTTGCCGAATCATTGAATGAACCAATCAAAGCCGAGTTTAGTTTTTGCCAAACCATTGAATGAACCAATCAAAGCCAAGTTTAGTTTTTGCTGAATCATTGAATGAACCAATCAAAGCCAAGTTTAATTTTTGCCGAATCATTGAATGAACCAATCAAAGCCAAGTTTAATTTTTGCCGAATCATTGAATGAACCAATCAAACCCAAGTTTAATTTTTGCTGAATCAATCGACCATTTAATGAACTAGCAGAGCCAAGTTTAGTTTTTGCTGAATCATTGAGTGAACCAATCAGGGCAAAATATAATTTTGCCAAATCATTCGATAATTGTATGAACCAATCAAAGCCAAGTTTAGTTTTGGCCAAGTCATTCAACTAATGAAACAATGAGAGCCAAGTTCATTTATTCAAACAGAAGGGAAGTCATTCACGTAGTCTAAGGGCTTTGTATCCCTTCAACTCTGTCATCTTGCAAACAAAACAAAATGATGAATGGATAAAAACCTGAAACAAAAAAGAACTTTAGACTACAGTCTATCGTTTAGTTTAAAAATCCCCAAGGTCATAAGTATTTTGGGGATTGACCAATCAGAGAAGCCGCTGCCAACCTCTGACTTAAAAGGAGAAAAAAATCCCTACCACAATAACCGCTGTAGGGAAAAAACCTTCTTCCTGGCAATTGTTTACTTTGTTTGAGGTTCTTCTTTTGATTAACATCGTTTTGAAAACTACTTAATTAATCTTAAAAAAATGATATTTTAAAATAAAATTACACAAAAGAAATTTAAAAGCCCATCGCAAAGAAAATACGGGTAAAATAACCTGATTTGTTTACATAGTTTTTTCCCGCTCCCTTCATACAGGGATTTTTTTTTCTTATGAATCGGTCGTGTCTAAACTGACCTGTCAAGATTTTTAAACTAAACGATAGACTGTAGGTATGTTTTCCTTCATCATTTAAGGAATGTTTTCTGGAGAATCTATTAGACATTGAACATATTAAAAACGAGACAATATGTTTTTTCAACTTCACCTTTGGATTAATATAAACAATAAATGCCTGCTTGGGGCCGTCTTTTCATCAGGGTATTAATCTGCGGGAACAACCTCAAGTTACTCCCATCCTCTATGCTCTATTGTTCATTAAATTAATTAAAATAAATAATTGGTTCAATAATTTAAGTTCTATTGATTTAAGTTCATAAAAACTGGGTGCATAGTTCAAGCTATGACTCAGCTGGACATCTGGTGCCAAACTAAAAGGCTTATCCCATAACAGCAATGGGGCAGAGAGATATGATTTACCTCAGTTCTGACGGTTGGATTTTAAAACATCAAAAAAGTAACCAGAACACCTTTGATTTCTAATATAATCAAATAAACACTAGACAGAATAGAGTGTTTATGATACAAAACAAAAAAAAGCGAAAAGACGAATCAAGAAAAGACGAAGTGCGGAAAGACGAATCAATTTATTATAATATTAACACACACTTAGAGGAGGTTATGCAGAGTTTCCTCTTTGTTACACTGATACAGGTTATCTCACCTTTGTAGTAATATGGGGGGGGGGGAGTGGTATTAACTACTAGGCAAGTAGGTCAGGTTGTAGGTCCCTTTTTGCTAGCTCCCTACGATAGCGTTCTACTCCTTTTCATTTTTCCTTTTCATTTCAAGTGTAGGTATATTACATCTAATCTAGACAGAAGAGCCATGAATTTCTATGGTTCCTCTCATGCTTATTCAAGCAATCATACAAATTTTCACTGACTTATATAGTCTAGTGAAAACTAGGAACAACACGTGCCCTCACTGTTAAACCAAGGCTCCATACACTTTAAACTACAAGACAGACTTTAATCAACTATGAGGGTCCTAAATTTTGCCTATACTCAGTTTCATTTAGTACCAGACAACGCACAGGCTCGAGACCACCAGCACGTCCCTTCTGAAGGACATGGTATGCACAATTTTCATCCCTCTCATAAAAATCCCAGAGGCCCGTGCTGGGATCGAACCCATGAGTAAATAAATTCAGAAGTTTAAAGTCCATTCATTCTGTGTATTGGCCGCATACCATAACCACTACACCACGGGTGACTCTCTGGTTATCTCACCTTAGACTGAGATTATTCCTGCAACTCATCTTTATCCAGGATCTCAAAGTCTTTACCAGTGTTACCACTACTGCTTCCATCACTATCACTGCCCTTACCATCACCATCCCCACCATCATCTCCCTCACCATCACTCCACCTGAAAAATACACCAAAATCAATTAAGCTAAACTGCCCTTTGAAACAATCTATTGAAAACTGTCCTTTTAATTAATAGAAGCTGTGTTACAGGAAGGAGACAGTTGTTGATAGTATCGGCTTGCCTTTAAATTCGTCTGGGAATCCACCTGTTGATTGGATCTGTGGTTGGTAAAAGGGGAGGGGGAAAGAAGATAAGAACAGCTTAGAGGCGGGGCTTACAACGTTGTAAGTGAGAAAGTTCCGTTATCGTAACCACCGCAGACCCACCCCAACAGAGAAGCGAGTGAAATTGGTAAAGTCCCTAAGTTCTCACCAATTTTATAGTGAAAGAGCCCGGCAATGAAGTCTGAGAAGTAACAACTTTAAAATCGACCATTGAATTAAAAACCAGAGCTATGATGAAACAAAAGTATGCATTACAAAAAATTTAAAGAGGATTCAACAGGTTTTTGGAAAAATAATTATTTTATAATACAAGAGAGTTTAAAATAAAAGTGATAATTTATTTTATTAAATATTTTCTCTGATAGTTCTCTATAAAAAAAACTATCCAATGAAATGTAAAGTTTTCTTCTTCTCTAGAAAGAAAATAGTGAAATTTTTTCCACAATATTCCCACTCACTGGTAAACTAGAGTTGATTTTAAAGAGGAGCTATACAAGACTATTATGGTCATTTTGATAGAAAATGTCAGATTTGTTTATATTGTCAATGTTTTGTTGAAAATAGAGTTTTGTCCGTTTTTTGTTCTCACTTACTAGTTAATTTAGCCGGCACAAAGACCATATGAAACATTATTTATTAGCAATATCGAACTAATACAAAATTGTTTTATGATGCATCAGAATTGTCCCACGCAGTACAAAAGTGAAACCTTACAAATATTCCACGACTTCTTCAAATGTTTAGTATTCAAGCTAATAACTTAATCCAAGAGCCAAGCCTAAAAAATGTGACTCATTTTGTACTACTTCAGACCAATGTTTCTGAAAATTTACTTTAAATTATGAAGAAAAAACAGAGTCTGCCTATGGAGAGTGGAGATTGCACATGCTCCAGATATAAGAAAATTGCACATTTTTCAGTTTTCTTGGCACAAGTGGCTCCCTGTGGGCAGGGTTGGCACCCGGGTGGGGAAAATTAAAAAAACCCACCTGGGCAAAATGGACAAAACCACCCGGCAAATGGGCAAAACCCACCCTATTTTACCCGGGTTTTTTACTGGGTTTTTATTTTTTTATTCATTAATTTATTTTATAATAAAGCTTGTTGTTCCTTGGGAAATTAGCTAAAAATAAATAAAATAATTATAAAAAGTATAATTAGGTTATTCTTGCATCTGTTCTATGCATGTAAAATAAATCAAGGCATTGGTATACATATATGAATGCTCTTTATTTTATTAAACTTTATTGTTCATATTTTTTTTTATATTTATTCGTGCTGTATTTTTTTTTTTTATGAAGAATCTGTAATGCATTGAAGTTGCTTTGTGACTGTTATTTTTTAACTATATTTACAAGAGAGAAGTATTAGGTATTGTTATTAATTAAAGAATGGGGATTTTTTTAGTTAAACTATTGATTAAAACTTAAAATTTCTGAAATAAATATTATCTTTAGTAGGGGCAAAAGGGGCATTCTAGAGCCTCCTCCACCTCCTCCTCCACCTCCACCTCCTCCTCCTCCTCCACTTCTTTATAGTTTTATACCCCCTCTCTTTTGCTTTGCATAGTGTAATAACAGTAACATTAAATATGCTTTGCATAGTGTAATAACAGTAACATTAAATATGCTTTGCATAGTGTAAAAAAGGTACTTTAATCCTATTATCCCTTTACCTTATTTGATTTCAGTTAAAAAGAATATTATAAAAGTACAATGGGTGTGTTTATACATTTTTTAATATAATATGTGGGTCTTAAGGGTTAGGTAAGATCTCGGTATGGTGTAGAGCTTGGCTACGAGAGGTATATAACGTCAACCCCCCCTCCACTATCAGTGAAGGACCGTGCCTAGAACACCCCCTTACAACTCTGGGTTCTACTAGAACGTTCATACTTGCTATACTCTGAGCGGGGAAGGCAAAATATAATGACTGCGAGAGTGCGCGCATCGCCTGCAATTACTACACGGGTAATTACGATTACGAGTTGGCAGCGACGGAGGGGTCATCTCAAGCCATTAGTAATTAAGATTTCCCCTAAACGCTGAGCGGGGAAGACAAAATATGTTGGCTGCGGGAGAAGGCGCAACGCCTGCATTTACTTTACGGGAAAATACGGTATCGAGTTGGCAGCGACGGAGGGGTCATCTCAAGCCATTAGTAATTAAGATTTTCCCCTAAACGCTGAGCGGGGAAGGCAGAATATATTGGCTGCAAGAGGGAGCACGGTGACCGGCAAATCTTTACGGGAGACTGCAAAATCAGCTTGGCTGCGGCAGCGGCTTCATCTTAAGCCAAAATTAACAACAAATTTCGAAGTTATGTCGCAAGTGCCGTCGGTATGTGTAGTATAGTGAGAGGTAGTAAAGTGTCTGGTAGCGCCGGGCCGTCTTAACAGTTCCCTCTGAGGATCCTCACTCAGAAGGCATTAGGGCATACGACCAATGTGCGGCGCGTTGTGTCGGGGCATGCGGTAGCGGGAGCCCAACAGTACCAGAAATGGAGGCCTGCTGTCGGTTACTCGTTTATCAATGTCACGGCCGACCCCTAAGGTGGAAGAAGATTACTCTCTTCCGGGGTCGCGTTCTCTGGGGGACCTGCATGCGGCCTGGACCGTATGGGGACCCCTGGCCGGTCGGTCTGGTGTGGCGCCAGTCACTCTTGGTGTCTACATGCTCGAAGGCCTTGCGTTGGCTGCTGGTAGGGGACTGCCAGCAGTTGGCCCTAACATGGAGGTGCTTCGGGTTCACCGAGACTCACCTTACTGTCACAGCTTAGCCGTGAGCACTCTTCGGTGCCGGGCAAACGCGTCCAGGCTCCTTGGAAGGTCGAAATGAGTACTCTGCTTCAACTCCGGTCACAACCGGAGAACTGCCGAAGCACAGTCCGTCTCGAATCCCTTCCCGGAGGTTGACTCCCGCACGGGAGTCTTCGACTACTTTGCCCTTCATGTGCCGACGTGTGTCTCTCATGCGGCGACCAGTACGCAGCCAAGTCAGCGTTGCTCTCTTCGAAGAGCACGCTACTTGGTTGCTCACACTGTTTAAAACCTGTCAAAAACCTTTATAGTCTCATATGCTTGTCTCATAAGAAACTCTTAGGAGCGAAAGACTAAATCAGCCGAGGTTTTTTCTTCAAACCTGAGCTGTAGTTAAAACCTTTTGTTTAACTAATATTTTCAAGGAATTGACGGAAGGGCACCACAAGAGTGGAGCCTTACTTTAATGGCTTTAATAGATTCCTCTCGTACCGCTACGGTCCACGCAATAGCGTGCTATGCCTGGCATGTGGTGCGTGGTAGGACGAAAGGTCGTCGGGGTAACCACAAGTTCCCGGAAACGCCTATGGGGACCCAGGGAGAGTTGACTCTCTTCTATATGCGTTTGTGTTCCCTAGTTTCAGGGTTTGGAGCGCCAAGAGCACTTCTTACAGAGGTGTCTGGATCTCCCCTTGGCCTTGGAAATCCGGGATATGACGACCAAGCAGTAAATATTTTCTGAGATTAGTCGACCAATCCGTCGTTGACTTGGCGGGCAATTCTGAGGAATATCAAAGATAATTCCGAAGGAGGTCGCAAGAAACTTTATGGAATTGACGGAAGGGCACCACCAATAGTGGAGCCCGACTTTTATAAAGAACTCAGAGGCGGTATCCCGCGGTGGTTGACCGCCATGCTTCAATGCGAGGGCGGGGCATTGAAGGAGTAAGTATAATTAAAATAGTTATACTTTCTCAGTTTATCCAAAACCCTTGCTTATACACCTTCACACAGACAGGTTTAAACCTGTCAGCCTTCCCCCTCTCATTGCTCTGGAGGCTGTGACGAGGGTATATAAGTAAGATCGCGTCTGTCCTGGCTCATTCGCCTGGCAGACCTCCTAACGTTTGTTTCTCTGTTATAGGTGGCCAAGCTGTTAAATTAATTTCATTCAATTATAGTGAATAGTTTTATAAACTTTTTAAAAGTGGACATTTGTTTAAAGTGATAAACGTTTAATTTTTTTTTTTAACTTCAAAGTAATTAAATTCAGTGATTTTAAGTGATATTTCAAGTGACTACGGACACAATGTTCAAGTGCGGTAAGTGTGATTCGACTTTCACCCGCATGGATAATTTAAGAAGACATGAAAATTCCTGTTTATCCGGCAGCAGCTTAAGCTGTGATTCTTGCGGGTCCAGCTACTCTCGCAAGGATAATCTCTTAAGGCATATGAAAAACTGTTCTCTCGATGACCAGAAAAACGCGTGTGCCAAGTGCGGTAAAAATTTCAGCCGTCCGGATAATAGAAAGCGCCATGAAAGTGCGTGCGGAACAGAAAATAAATTAGAGTGTGAATCGTGCGGTGAAACGTTTACTCGTATAGACGCAAAAAATAGACATGAAGCTACTTGTTCAGTGCCTTTCGAAGGTAAGTGCGATGTGTGCGATCATACCTTTACGAATAGATACAATTTATCCAGGCATCAGAAGAATTGTGGGCAGCCACCTGAAAAGAAGAAGGCCGAACCAAAAATTTCAACTCTTCTGGGGACCAAGCCAGATCAAGAAGGGATTACGCCGTACGAGACAGCATTTAAAAACAGGTTACAATCTTTTTTCATTAGATCTGATACAAACGACGATTTGACAAATTTTCTAGAGTCTGTGAGGGATATTGTAAGAAATCAAACCCAAATTGCGTTAAAAGAAAATAGTGCAATCAAGTTAAACATGCTTGTAGACTGTACTTTTTATAATAACGACGAAGAATTGATTTCACACGCTTTTAAGACAAACAATAGGGCAGTATATGAAGCTACCGATATGGACGAATTTTTAAATCAAGAATTTAAAAAGATTACATCAGAAATGGTCCGCTACCAGGCAAAGGGAAGTAGCTGTTCGCTAGAAGGAGTCGACGGTCTCCGGTTAAAAATTAATAGATTTAAACCACTCAAGGGAACCTCTTATATTCAATTACCAAAATCTATTGCTGGTATGGAAGCTTGTATAAATGTTCAAAATGATGATTTCTTTTGTTTTAAATATTCTATATTGTCAAAACTTGTAAATAATAATCCGCATCGACAATCTAGTTATAATAACTTGGAGCATAATTATGACTTTAGTATGTTGGAGTTTCCGGTCCCGCTAGATAAAATTCAGTTATTTGAAAAGAAAAATGATATTAGTATCAATGTTTTTGGTATTTACAGTCAATTTATTGAAGAGACTAAAAAAGTCAAACATATAATTTACCCTCTAAAGGTTGTTAAGATTGAAAAAGACGACCACCGCGATCTTTTACTCGTACATGACGAGGAAACTAGTCATTACGTTTACATTTCAAATTTTAATAGACTGGTGGGACCTCAGCTCAATAACCATGGTCATGGTATTGCGATATGCAAACGGTGCTTTTCCTATTTCGATAATCAATACGGTATGACTAAGGAAGCCAAATTGGCGGCTCACAAGAGACTGTGTGATGAAAACAAACCTGTTCTTGTTGAAATGCCAGTAGATAAGCCTTATGTTCAATTTGAACACTTGGAGCGCTGCCTCCGCGTTCCATACGTCGTATACTGCGACATTGAGGCTTTGCTTAGGCTGATTGCTACCTGTCAGCCAGATCCCACTCAAAAATACACAATGCCGTATCAACTCCACGAGGCAATTAGTTATTGTTGCTATTTAAAGGCAACTGAAAACTATACTGGTATAGGTAACTTCCCTATTGCGCCGTTTCTGTATCGTGGTCCTGACGTGGCAAAACATTTATTAATGTATCTCGAACATCTCGCTCAAGAGGTTGAAAAGGTTTACGATCTAAATCTACCGATGGATCCTCTAACAGAGGAAGAAATGTTGGAATTTAATACTGCGGTCAACTGTTATTTGTGTCAAAAACCGTTTTTACCGTCAGATGTTAGGGTCGCAGACCACAACCACGCCACAAAAAAGTATAGGGGGGTAGCCCATAACGGGTGTAACCTAAAATATCAGGACCCCAAATTTTTACCCGTAATATTTCACAATTTAAGTGGTTACGATAGTCACTTCCTTATTCGAGAGTTGGGCTATGACGATGAAAAAATTGATATTATTCCAAATACTGAGGAAAAATTTATATCTTTTACTAAATACATCGGCACAAAGATGAAATTGAGATTCATAGACAGCTACCGTTTCTTAGGGACTAGTCTAGACAAGTTGGCTAGTAGTGTTACTCACTTTAGAGAGCTCAGTAAACATTTTCCCGCAGAAGTCATCCCATTGTTGACAAGAAAGGGCGTGTTTCCGTACGATTATGTAGACTCGCTAGAGAAGCTTGAAGAGACTCAACTTCCACCAAAAGAAGCCTTTTACAACAAGCTAAATTTCAGCGAAATTGAAGACCAAGACTACGAACACGCTCAAAAAGTATGGGAAGCTTTCAACTGTAAAAACCTAGGAGAGTATTGTGACATATATCTCAAAACCGATGTTTTATTACTGGCAGATATATTTGAAACATTTAGAGACGTTACTTTAAAGACTCATTTCCTAGATCCGGCGCATTACTATACACTGCCCAGCCTGTCGTGGGATGCCATGCTACGGTTCACTGGAGTCAAGCTAGATTTAATAGTAGACTACGAAATGCTTATGATGGTAGAAAGCGGAATACGCGGAGGAATATGTCAGGTTAGCCACAGAAAAATCGAAGCTAACAATAAATATTTAGAAAATTATGATAAAGAAAAAGAATCTGTTTATGCCTACTACGTTGACTGCAATAACTTGTACGGGTATGCAATGTCCCAGCCGCTTCCAACCGGTGAGTTTAAGTGGATAGAACCGGACGTATTTACCGAACTGGAAATTGATCTTACTGACGAGAATGGTGATGTAGGATACATCTTAGACGTTGATTTAGAGTACCCTCAATCGTTACACGAAGACCACAACGATCTTCCCTTCTTATGCGAGAATCTTAAACTCGAGCATGATGTTAAACTCGTACCTCATTTGAACGGTAGGAAAAATTATGTAGTTCACTTCCTTGCCTTGAGACAGGCAGTAAAGTTTGGAATTAAGGTGTTGAAAATCAATAGGGTATTGATGTTTAAGCAATCACCTTGGCTAAAGCCATATATAGACATGAATACTAATTTAAGAGCCAAGTGCACCTCCGATTTCGAAAAAGATTTATACAAGTTGTACAACAACTCGGTTTACGGCAAGACCATGGAAAATGTAAGAAAGAGACTAAATATGAAGCTGGTAACCAACGATAAACAGATTGAGAAGGAAGTTTCAAAGCCAGAGTTTCTAGACAGAACCATATATCACGAGAATTTAGCGGCAGTTCATCACAGAAAAAAATCAGTAAAGTTTGATAAACCAATTTACCTAGGAATGTCGATACTTGACTTGTCGAAAATTAAAATGTATTACTTCCATTACGATGTGATGCAACCATTATTTGGACCAGAAAGACTTCGCTTAGGGTACATGGACACCGACAGCTATATTTACGAGATAAAATGTCAAGATTTATACGTAGAGTTGGAGAAAATTAAAGATGATCTAGATACTTCAGATCTGGACAAAACACATCCTTTGTACTCTCCTGAAAATAAGAAAGTTGTTGGCAAATTCAAAGACGAAGCTAAAGGGAAGCCGATAAAACTCTACATTGGCATCAAAGCTAAAGTCTACATGATTGAGAAAGAAGACGGAATCATAAAGAAGATTAAAGGAGTTCAGACAGCTGTAGTTAGGAATGTTATAACGCGTCAAGACTTTTTAGACTGCGCGAAAAACAAAAAGACCCTTAGGACCCCTGTTAGGCAAATCCGATCCAAAGAACATATTCTTAGGTCAATTGAAGTTAACAAATTAGCTTTAACCCCCTTCGACGATAAAAGAATCGTTATGCCGGACGGTATTAGTACTAGGGCTATAGGGTATAAAGATTAGGTTCATTTTATATGTTTGAAATTTCATTTTTTGTTGTTTTATTTAGTTTATAAGTATGTAGTTAATTTAAAAAGTGTTTATTTTTAAAGTTTAGTTTTATTTTATAGACGTTATAAAAGTTTCATTTAGTTCTCAAATATGTAGTTGTTAGGTTAATTTAAAAAGTGTTCATTTTCAAGTTTAGTTTATTTTTACAGACGATATAAGTTTCATTTAGTTTATAAAATGTAGTTGTTAGGTTAAAGAGGTTTCAATTTACTATTGTATTAAAATAAAAAAAAAAAAAAAAAAAAAAAAAAAAAAAAATATCTACAAGGCTTCTAGCCTCTTTCGGAAATATAAAAATTTAAGTATAGCTAGCCTCTTTCGGATAAGCATATTTAAGTAGTGTAAGATGATTGTAAATGTTAGTCTTAAAGATGAAGTTGTTGAAGCAACATCACTCGTTACCCATTACAAAATTTCGACGGTCCCTACCGAAAGCAAACAACGTGTACAACGGACCTCTTCTTCCATATAGTATCAGGTGTTTAATTTGCGGTCCCTCCAATTGTGGTAAAACAAATTTATTACTCAGCCTCTTGTACGATCCTAGCGGTCTCAAGTTTCAAAACATTTATTTATTCAGTAAATCTCTGTATCAACCAAAGTATAAACATTTAGAGGCCGTTCTTAAAGATAGCGGTGTGGGTTACTTTCCCTTTGAATCAAATATCGATGTACCTAATCCCCGAGATACTCTGCCGGATTCAGTTTTTATATTTGATGATGTGACTTGCGATAAGCAAGACGTAATTAGAGCTTATTTTTGTATGGGTAGACACAGTGGAGTCGATTCTTTTTACCTGTGTCAGAGCTACGCCCGTTTCCAAAACATCTTATTCGAGACAACGTTAAATTTCATTGTTCTTTTTAAACAGGACGAACTTAATCTAAAACGTATATATAGTGATCACGTAAATTCAGATATGGACTTTAACCAGTTTAAACGTATCTGTAGAGTCTGTTGGACACATAGTAAGTACGGTTTTCTAGTGATTGATAAAGATAGTGAGTTGGATCGTGGTCGGTACCGAAAAGGATTCGATACATATATAATCGTGTAGACAACCGTTTGCAGTCAGTATAGCACCAACCATGGAAGAGTCAACATTGATGGATATTGTGAAAACTAGGAAAATAATACAAGAGAAACTACAAGCTCTTAGACGACAAAGAGAGGATGCAGAAAAATATTACAACTTTAAATACAAACCATTGACAGACTGTTTGGAGAAAATCAAACCGGGACCATCGCAAAAAAGTAATAGTCAAGAAGACCTCTCCACGTGGTTACCAAGAGAAAATCTTATCTTCCTCATCTTTCCACTCAGACAATCAGATCTGCTGGTTATTCTCGTATTCCTATTTGGTCTCCGTCACAACATTTAAAACCTCTAAACTTATCAGAGAGCACTCAATCGGAATCTATTGATGTTTGTTCGTCAATCGAAAGCGGGTCACCCGATATAGATTCTTCAGAATCTCCAACGAGTAGTGAAGAAGCAGCTCCTCCACCTATCCACGGTATGAATCAATCAGCCACCTCATATTTGACAAAACTGGTAAAAAATGACCTCTCAGAGTTGGATAATACCTACGGAGTTAAATACGACGGAGAAACATTTTATTTTAGGCGACAGTATGATTGAATTAAAAAACAATTCGATAGAAATTGACGAGGAAAAGTTTATATGTCCCCAGGTCTTACAGAGCTGTTATTTTCTAATATCCCTGAAATGGAAAAAGTTAATAACGATGATAAGGACAAGTACAAATTAATTTTACGAATGACAAACGCCCACAAGTTAAATAGCAGTGCAACTGGAAGCATAATCAGACCAAAAGATAATCCTAAATATAATCAAGTTATAAAAGTATTGTTTCCACTCGCAAAGAAAAAAGGTTTGGGTAAATCAAATCCAAATCAATTGGTGGACCGACTGAGACTTTTATTGCCATCGAAACACAAGCATAGCAAGGAAATTGAAGAAATTGAAACCCTTTTAAGAGCAGGAGGCGTCATCGAGTAGTTAGTATACGATAAGATGTCGGACATTAAGAAGCAAATTGTAAAGGAACTCCACAGACCTGTTCGTCGAGTTTTTCCTAGACGCAAAGTGAAGCTCTTGTTTATTGATGATTTATGGCAAGCAGACTTGATTGAAATGATACCTTATTCAAGAGAGAATCGGGGGTTCAGGTATATACTGGCCGTTATAGATTGCTTCTCAAAGTATGCTTGGGCTATCGGAGTCAAAAGAAAAACCGCTAAAGATATAGCAGATGCCTTTAAAGTAATTTTATCTGAACGGAAACCTCGTAACGTCCAAACTGACCATGGAAAAGAATTTTATAATACACAGTTTAAAAAGCTGATGGAGAGTCACTGTGTAAATCACTATTCGACCTACAGTAATATGAAGGCGTCCATTGTAGAAAGATTCAATAGAACTTTGAAGAATATGTTGTGGAAGGAGTTTAGTTTACAAGGCTCTTACAAGGATCGATTTACTCCCTTCCTTAGTAAAAAAGTACAACGGAACCAAACACAGGACCATCGGAATGAAGCCAGAATCTGTCTGTACCGCCAACGAAAGTATTGTAGCACAGAATTACAAGAAAATAAAAAGTAAGCAAACACCAAAGTTTAAAATTGGAGACAGTGTACGTGTATCGAAGCTGAAGACAGAATTCCGGAAAGGATATCTACAAACTGGTCACAGAGATATTTACAATTCCATCAGGTTAAGAAAACCAACCCTTGTACTTATATCCTTAAAGATATGAGAGGACACATCATAACCGGCGGGTTCTACGAGCAAGAAATACAGGCTGCTAAATATTCTGACGTCTATCTCGTGGAAAAGATTTTGAAGCGTAAAGGAGATCGAGTCTTGGTCAAGTGGTTAGGTCTAGATTCTTCACATAATAGTTGGGAGCGAAAAGAAAACGTCAACGTTTGAATATATATTTGACCGCATGAGTACTTTGCTTCAGTTTACATCAAGACGTTGAAGGCGATGCATCGTAAAAAGCTTAAGAAACGAATTTTGAAGATACCCAAGAAAATTGGAGGCGGAGAGACAATCAATTGCATATACTATATTCGTTACTTCCCAACAAGTCTTTAACAAATTTCGATCTGAAAAGATTCGCAAAGAAACTAAATATACCAAACTTTAGAGGAGTTTATATGATAGATACACTGCCCAAGAAGCCCTGGCAAGAAAGAAAGAGTAATTTTCAACTTGGAAAAAAGTTCTACAGAAGGTACTCACTGGGTCTCTTACATCAAGACCGGCGAATACGCTAAATTTTTTGATAGCCACGGCAGGCAAGCACCTTCAGTGTTGGTGAAATATTTACAAGGCGTTCGAATCTCTAGTAATCGGAAAGTTTATCAAAAAGTTGGATCAGTAAACTGCGGTCATCTTTGTCTAGCATTTTTATTAAATCTACTCAAGTAATGGGGCTGCTCTTCAAGAACCTATTTAAACCAGAAAGGAGAACGAAAACTCTCAGTCTACCACGGACCTTCAAAGAGTCAACAACCCTCTCTCGTGAAAATATAAAATTTCTTCTCCTCCAAGGATACAAAGTAAAGCTCAAAAATGGAGGTGCTAAATTTAAGTGAACACCCCGAATTTGACGAATCGATCGAGAGTATAGAATATCACTCTCATTATCCGTACGCAAACTCAAAGCTAGACGCCGGAGAAGAGATACGGATTCCAGTACAACTCCAAGACATTTATACGCTTCCGAGTGAAAGTTTTATATATTTGGAACTATCATTTTTAAAAGAAGGAGAAATACGGCACCGGCGAAGCACAGACTCATCAACAACGCATTCCCGTTTTTATTCGACGAGATCCGGTATGAAATTTGTGGAGTTGAGATTGATAAAGTCAGAAACCCCGGAATGACTTCGACTCTAAAAGGGATTGCATCTCACGCACCTATATCATATTCCCTAACAAATATGGGATGGACAATACCCTTCAATGAAGTTCAAGAAGAATCATCCACCCGGTACAACGTTTGTCTACCTTTATCCTCGTTACTCGGATTCGCGGAAGATTACCGAAAAAGTTTTGATAAACGTAAAGCAAGAGCTAATTTTGGTAAGAAGCGAGAAACGATTCAAATTGTTTTGTACAGCATGTTCCATATGTCGATACGGATGCACGGGCAGAAGTTCGCGAGAAAGTTAAAATTGAACTGCTATCGCTTTGTTGGAAAATACCTTACGTTTCGGTTGACGAAGTTCAGAAAACTAAATTTATTAATTAATTTTAAAAACAGAAAAAATAATTTCTCTCCATTTCCGAGCGTGGGATATGCACGAGTATCCGCTATTACCTACGTCAAACCGTCAAGTATGGTCGATTAAAACTTCGACTCAACTCGAGAAACCGCGATTTTTAATTTTAGCCTTTCAAAAGGGTAGAAATAACGTCGTCGATAAGGCATCCAGTTGTTTGATCACTGCGACTTGACAAATGTCAAGCTTTATCTCAATTCACGAGTGTTCCCTACGATGATTTAAATTTAAAATTCTCCCAAAATAATTTGCTTTATTGTACCACATGTACGCGGCGTTTCAAACGTCGTACTACAACACTTATCAGAGTCTACCGTACGTATCCTTTACAGATTTAAGAATAAATGTCCTGTTGTAATCATTGATTGTTCGAAACAATCAGAGTCTATCAAAAAGGGTCCGGTAGATGTGAGATTAGAATTTGAATCTGAAAAAGATTTCCCGGCAAATACTACCGCGTACTGTCTATTGTTACACGATAGATTAGTTCAGTACAACCCCCTGACTAGCATTGTGCATAAAATGACATGAATAGACATGTCTGGTCGAGGGGTGGGAAGTATGTATAAATAAAGAAAGCAGAGCAATAATAAATCAGTATTGCGCAAGATGTCGACCATTTACCATCTAAGTGACGGTAAAAAGGTATTAGTTTGTTTAGTTAAAGGTGTAGCTTTCTTGAGATTAGAACATGGTAAAAGAAGTGTAAACATTCACGTGTCCGATTTTGAGTTGTTGAGATCCGCGAAAAATGAAATTGATAATTATTTTGTAAAACGAAGTAAAGAAGATGTACAACTTGATCGAAAATTTGGTTTAATAAAAGTAAGATTGGTTAATCCTAAATTTCACGGACGTCAAGTTATTATTCGTCCGATTTGTTCGAATGAAGAAGATAAAATATTTGTTGTTTTAAAAAAACCAGAGTGGGATTTATTTTCGAGTTTATTCTTAGAGTTTAATCATATGTTAAATAGCCTTACACTCATGTCTCAGCAGCTGCCGCAAATACGAGATGGAACTCTAGTGTGGCGAAGCGTGCCATAATTGGGTCCCTGGCGTGGCATGGCGTCCCGTAAACCCAAAGAGGGTCCCTGGCGTGGCATAGCGATCCGTAAACCCTCAGAGCGGTCCCTGGCGTGGCATAGCGTCCCGTAAACCGCAATATTCCATCTTTTAAGGTCACTGGCGTGGCATAGCGTCCCGTAAACCTATATGGCACTAACGAGATGTAAGTGTTTGTGTAAATACGTTAAAAAATATATAAAAATACAAAAAAAAATTAAAAATATAAAAAATACAAAAAAAAATTAAAAATATAAAAAAAAAATATAGAGGCGATTTATTTTTAAAGTGGATGGTCGCCATAGTACAGTGCGAGGACGGGGCACTGTACACCTTCCCGATGTGTCTCCACCTTGACGTGGTGGGAAGGCTTTTTACTAAGAGAGACACTTGATAATCTAGGGTGGTCTACTCCTACTACATCACACCAAAAACCATCTTGCTTCTACCTATGCAAGCATATTTAATGTTACTGTTATTATACTATGCAAAGCATATTTAATGTTACTGATATTACACTATGTAAAGCAAAAGAGAGGGGGTATAAAACTATAAAGAAGTGGAGGAGGAGGTGGAGGAGGAGGAGGTGGAGGAGGAGGAGGAGGAGGTGGAGGAGGAGGTGGAGGAGGCTCCAGAATGCCCCTTTTGCCCCTACTATCTTTGCTTACAAAAATCTTAATTTAACTAAAAATTTGTTCAATAAATGTATTAATTACGTATTACGCCTATTTATCAACTAGATTCTTAAAATAGGCTTAAAAATACGATTATTTAACTTGCAATTTAAAAAAAAATATATAAAAACCCATTAAACCCAAAAAACCCGGGTGGGCTGGGTTTATACAATTAAACCCAGGTTTTTGCCAACCCTGCCTGTGGGTCATGTGCAAAACATAAAGAGAACATTTCTAAAAGCTGATGAAATTTCCTATAAACTTATAATACAACACATGGCTAAAGTCAGTTGACAGCGTGCAAAAAATGTGGGAGGGAAAGAATTCTATTGGTTTAGACCGACCGCGCCCCTTCCACCTCCACCTCATGCCACCCTCAGTAGAAAAAAAATACCTTCTTTGTAAAAAAAAATCATAAAAAGTAAACATTTGTAACCTCACGTTGCTTATATTCCCCTCATTGTGCATATTGATCTGTTTGAGTTTCATTCAAATCTGTTCAATTCATCCAATTATTGCAGAGTTGTATTATGATCTGAGTACCTATATTTGACACATGGACATTGATGTATTCTTCAAGCATTTCTTGCTTTTTGAGTACAGCGCAAGGGTTTGTGGTCTGTCCAACCCTAGAATTGTTATTAGTGATAATAATTAATGATAACAATTCACAGTATTTCCTCAAATTAATCTAATGACTAGAGTAGTATTGAATCGTTGAATTGGGAGGTGCTTTGTACTCCCTAACATATAACACACAAATAGTAGTAAATGATTACTAACTTTTTCTCGGAATCGGTCTTTGGTTTATCTTGGTTCTCCTGCTGGTCGGTGTTGTCTTGTTCCTCGTCATCGCTATCCTTGTACTTTCCCTTCTTAGACTTCTTTCCTTTAGACTTCTTCTCATTTCCTTTGTATTCATACTAAAACATAATAAAAATAAAAATTAAACCGGCTTCTTAAATCCTTGGTAATAAACCTTTTGATTGGGTGAGATCTTACAATCCCGGACCAATCCAATAAAGTTCACTGATTATTATAAAGAAACGTTTTGCTATCCTCATCATGTAAGAAACTGGTAAGTGTGAGGTCCTGTGGTTCGGAACTTGAAACACAGAAATATAAATAACAAAATATATAAATAAATAAACAATTAAAAAGAAAGATATAATAACAACAATTATATTACAATAATAATGATTATATAACATAAAATGTTTAAATGTTGTTAGGTTTATATAACAAAAAATAACTAAATAAAAAAAAATAAATAAATAAAAATTACTAATTACAATTTTGTTGAATAATATTTTCTTTAATGTATATAATATAAAAATTATTGTGTACATATCATGTAGCCTCCCAGCGAGGAAATTGTGTTTTATAACTTATGTAAGTAATTTATCCTTAGTCTCTCACTCACCTTATGAAATTGAAGAAAATTCATAATGAAGACACAATAAGTTTAATACAATAGAAAACTTGAGACAATATAATTGTACAGAGACACCTAGAATGTAACAAGCAAAATGCAATGCTACATCTGGTATTTTCCATTATTCGACACTCTTCGTTCATGTTTTGCAAAACTCGGTAGTATCAAATGATATATGTTTTGCTTGCCATGATGAGTTAGACGTAACGAAATGAGTGGGACATGACATTATGTCGAGCCATCAATGATGACGAATGTCGAATGATGGAACAGTTCCCAGATGTAGCATTGCATTTTGATTGTTACATTTCCTTGGTGTCTCTCGCACAATTATATTGTATCAACTATTCATGTTTTGCAAAACTCGGTAATATCAAATGATATATGTTTTGCTTGCCATGCATGATGGCGGTAAGAGAGCACCGCTGGTCTCTGGTAAGTACTTCACATTATATTCTTTGGAATTAATTGAAGGTCAGAGTGAGTTCAGGCTCTGTCGTCGCCCTGATGAGTTAGACGTAACGAAACAGAGTGGGACATGACATTATTATGTCGAGCCATCAATGATGACGAATGTCGGATGATGGAACAGTTCCCAGATGTAGCATTGCATTTTGATTGTTACATTTCCTTGGTGTCTCTCGCACAATTATATTGTGTGTCAACTATTCATGTTTGCAAAACTCGGTAGTATCAAATGATACACAATAGAAAATTACTTACATGATATAGAGGCCAGAACGAAGCGAAGAAGCCAACATCTTCGGTCAAATTAGGTAAAATCCAGAGATGATGTTGCCCAGCAGTTAGAAGCCATATTATAGAGAACAGGACAAATCTGATCACTGCCAAGGTTATAATGAGTACTAGGAAGCAAGCTGCCGCAACACTCAGGTAGTATACTATTGACCTATACATTCACAGATTTAATAAAAAATTTGACTAATCTAAATAGATGATATCCTACAAAAATAAACTTTTCCCAGATTTAAATGGACCGAGAAGGAAAAATTAATATTCATTTTTTACTTCTCATTGATGCCATAGATATATAGGAAAAGTATTCTGTTTTGTATGTTTAGGTAAAATAATGAAGACTTGAGTCCTTTAAATTTTTTAAAATTTATTTACATTTACAACAGGCGTTTTACCTTAAAAACGCCAGAATACGTTTTTACGAAAAAACGTATTGTATATAATATTGTGTTTGCACTATAATAGAGTATTTGCATTTTTCCAAAAATTTTGCTCATAAAAAGATTAAATTTGTTTAAAAAAATATTTTATTTAATTTTAAATAGTCCAAATAAGTATTTAAAGTAGAGGAGAAGGGGAATGGGTGAGAGAGTGGGGTGAAAACGGAATGCACTAAAGGTTGGATCGTTTAAGGTACAGATGGGAGTTTTAGTTAGAAATATCGTAAGGTCAAAATGGTGCTATTGAAATTTGGTACCCAAGTAGCCATGTACAAGAATATGTGCCAAGTTCCATCTCAATATCAGCATTAGTTCAAATTTTAATGGAATGACTTGTGTTCATTTTTTAAAAATTGTAAAAAATCAGAAAATGATTCATAGAGTTTAAATGTAGTACAAGTAAATACCTTTACGTAATAAATAAGTACAATAAGTTTCGCTTGAATACAACAAGTATGTCAATAATTTTTGTAGGATCATAAAAAATTAATCAGCATTGAGTGTGGTCAGTGCTGTATGGGTGACCGCTGAGAATGAAACAGATGCATTTACTATCTGAGGACAAGCGAAGCGAGTCTGAAGACATGTTGCAGTATAAATTTGGCCAATTGTATCATCTGAAGACAAGTGAAGCAAGTCCGAAGCAGGGAGGCGGTGAGCCTAGTGAAGACAGTGAGATGAGGAAATGTTCTGAGGTACCCCGCACCCAATTTTTTTTTGGAAAGTTACCTGACACTGGAAGGCCAAAGTGGGAACAAACAGATGACAATAGCAGCAAGAACAACCAGTGTTCCAATAATAGGATAGTAGACAGGGGTCGGTTCATATATCCAAACATATGCATCCAAATTATCAACGAAAACCTGCTCCAGGTGCATGTCTAGCTTTACCTTCTTCTTCTTCGTCTTTTTCTCTTCACCCTCAGTCTAATAACAAAATAATTAAATCATTTATTAGCTATTAAACTAAACAGGGACGCACAGCTAACTGTTACAACGCCAGAAAACTAACCCTTACTTTAACAGGGCAAGGTCGATAGTTATAACACAGACATCTTCCTATTGGTTCACAGGAGGAGCATAAAAGCAAAAAAGTGTTGCCACCGTTTTCAAGAAAAATAGATGGGCATGGGACAACAAGTCACGTATAGAGTTTAAAAGTATTGGAGAAGAGAATAAAGTTTGTGTATTTCACATTTAAGATCCAACTCGCTTAATGTCAACAGACTTTTTTTAATAGTTTATTGAAAAAAATGTAATTAAAAAAATTATTAAAATTTATGAATAATACATATTTAGCAAAATAATTCAATTTAGACAAAAACTGTAACTATTTTCTTCACCAAAAAAGCCATAGCTTGAGCTTGACGAAGGAGTTGTATAGAAGTTATAAAATAGATTGAGAAATAAGAAAAATAAAAGAAAATATCCTGTTAACAAAAAAAATAAAATAAGTAGTTACTTGAAAGAAAAAATATAAAATTATATTTAGAGAAATTACTTAGAGAAAAAAGAAAATCATTACAATTGCTACTTTAATGTTAGTAATTTTTCACTTTATTAGGCTTCATAACTTTATAATCTTATACAA
This sequence comes from Microvelia longipes, assembly GCA_018340805.1. NCBI lineage: Eukaryota > Metazoa > Arthropoda > Insecta > Hemiptera > Veliidae > Microvelia > Microvelia longipes. The sequence continues at coordinate 17,789 of JACMZG010001874.1, read as the reverse complement.
GGTAAGAATAACATTTAAAATATGTACAATTAACTACTAAGGGCAAGTAGTTAATAGTCAATCCTCTTCAGGGATTGGTTAAAAGCTTGGTCATTGGACCAATGGTCCAATGACCAATCTCACTTTCATTGTAATGATTAAATAATCTAATTAATAAATATATTAAACTAAACCCTTGTTCTTTTATGGCTTAAGCCCTATTCTTTAGATTTAAGTTTGGTGTAAGACATGGAAAATATATGAGTTTCTATGAGCATGCTAAAACTCGATAAAGTAGGCCCTCATAAGAATTTTATTAATTGTTTTATTTATGATGCTATTGTCAAATATATTACATTTTATTTAATCCATGCTTATACGGCCCCCGTGGCCGTTAACTTCGGGGCAAATTTGAGTAAAGTGCCCTAACGTCCATAGGGCGTTGGGGCCAACACTTTTTTTGATTGGTGTTGGGGCCAACACTTGTTTTTATTTTTAAAATAAAAAGATGTCTCGACTCTGCATAGCCCTTTTGGGGCCACATTTGTTGGACATAGGGAATAGGGATAGAAGAGTTAGGGGAAACAAATATGTTTGTTACTATAAGAAGGATAAGTAAAGAAAAATAATCACGTCAGGTTTGCCCTCCGGGTGACTGCTGTTTCCGTCCTGCTCATTAGACTCCTTTTTATCTTCTTTCTTCTCCTTCTTCTTGTCTTCCAGCCCCGATGATGATCCTGATTTCTTCTTATCCTTCAATGCTTTCTTCTTTTTGGCTTCAGCATCCAGCAGCTTATCTTGAGGCACTTTCTTGGCTCGGTGGTAGAATTTATGCCTTAACATCCTAAACAAACAAATCAGCATTTAAACGGCTAAATTGTAAGGGTGTTTTTATTTAGGGTTTATTTAGGGTTTTTATTTAGGGTTTATTTAGGGTGTTTTTATTTATTTTATTTTAGGGTGTTTTTTATTTAGGGTTATTTAGGGGTTTTATTTAGGGTTTATTTAGGGTGTTTTTATTTAGGGTTTTATTTAGGGTGTTTTTATTTAGGGTTTTTTTGGTTTTTTTTTAGGGTTTATTTAGGGTGTTTTTATTTAGGGTTTATTTAGGGTGTTTTTATTTAGGGTTTTTTTTATTAGGGTTTATTTAGGTGTTTTTTTTTTTTATTTAGGGTGTTTTTATTTAGGGTTTTATTTAGGGTTTTTATTTAGGGTTATTTAGGGTTTTATTAGGTGTTTATCAGGCTTTATATACAAAAATTTAAAGGCACTTCTTTAGATGGTCACTCCCATGTTGATGACAATGTACATATTGACTTAATGCTATTCAATAAGAGTGCATAATCAAATTAATAAAATAATTAACTTAAAAAATATAAAATCATGGAGCAAAACTTTTGTAGTTGTACAGTGGAAAAAGTGATAGTAACATCTTGCATTGTTTAGCAATTTTTTTTTTTTTTTTTTTTTTTTTTTTTTTTGGTAACTTATGAAACAAATTAATTCCACTATAAAAGCTGCTTTTTTGATGATAATTACTTTTATGTTGTTTAATTTTAATATTATTTTTATATCTTGTATTGTATTTATAATTTGAATTATATTTTTTAAGCTCCTATTTATTCTATTGAATGAGTTTTAAACTTTCAAGAACACACAAAGCTGGAAGAGTTAATAAATTAATTTTATTAAATAATGGTTCACATGAACTGTTAGGTTTAGCATAATCCATTGCTCTAATTATCTTTTTCTGAATTACAATAGTTGATTTAGCCAGATTAGAATTTCCCCACATCACCAAACCATACAATTTGGATTGGAATACGCCATAATAAAGAGAAGGACAAGTAGGTAGAGTGAAGGGAATTAAAGGAAAGGAGTGTGCACGGTGGGGCAGGAAGAGTCGATAGTAGATAGAACAGTATATACATATATGTATACAGTGCCATAACGCTTGATGGTACTCAAAAATCTCATATGCATAAGCAAAACATACCGCTGTAATATAAGATACATATACTCTCGGAGACAATACAGTCCAACAGGTAAAATATGAATACAGGTCAAAAACAAAAGTATTAATAATATTTAACTGCTGTCAACAGATCAATGAACAGAAAAAGAATCCTAAAGAAAAAGGGACAGGCAGTGAATCATTTAGTCGATTATTAAAAATAAGTTCCATAAAATATTTATGTCACATCTACTCCTGCTTAATTTGATTACATTTTCTGAATTAATATAATAAAATAAAGTTAAAAGTCAAGTATAAACTCACAGGTCTAGGAAATCAACACAATGTTGTCTTGAAGAGAAGAATGGCTCGGCACCTTCCTTCTCTGGTTTTGCCCACTTGGACTCCATCAGGGCATCCACCGCTTTACTGCCTGTAATCATATATTTTTGTATTAGATCTATTATTTAATAATCATTTGAAGCATCACAATACATATCTGTACAGACTGGCAGCCCTGACTGGTTTTAAAGCTAGTTCTGCCCCACCACTTTTCAAACAAACTCCTCTAAGTAATATACCTCTATGGATACAAAAATAATGACTAATGATTTTAAAAAGTCATGAAATAACTTAAGAGTATAAAAAAGTAAGTATTAAACACTTTAAGTATTACTTTTTAAGTCCAAACACTTAAAAAGTAATAAATTAAGAACTAATTTAATTCTTTAATAAAGAGAATTTCTCTTAATTGAATTAAGAGAATTAATAAATTTAATACTAATAATATAAGAAAATAATAAGTTAAAACAAGGAATATAAAAAAAAAATTAGTACTTTTTAATATTTTTATAGAAATAATCATATTAAATAAATTTTGTATATTACTAAATCATTAAATTGAACTCTCACATTATTATATTATTGAATGAATTTTATTTAAATGAACTTAAGATAAAATTACAAATTGTATTTAAATATAAATTATTAAAATTTAAACATTTAATATACTAGTAGAATGAGCGTGAATGGAGTCCATCATAAATAATAAAAGAAAAGAAGTCTCTCCACAAAACAAAACTATATTGGCAAAGCGCTTTCAACCTAACAAGAGGCCATCATCAGTGCAAAACTGTTGAGATGTTAAAGAAGTAGAGAAGTGAGTCTGTTTCTTATTAGGTATTAGAGTCAGACTCACATGGAGAAAACATAGACTCACTTCTCTACTTCTTTAACATCTCAACGGTTTTGCACTGATGATGGCCTCTAGTTAGGTTGAAAGCACTTTGCCAATAAAGTTTTGTTTTGTGGAGAGACTTCTTTTCTTTCATTATTTAAACATTTAATTTTCATTTACTCTAATATTATTTCAATCGATATTTATAACATATTTTAATGTAAGTAATAATTTGTCTAATGTCGGCAACTCCTACCTTAAAAAGGTAACCACGGACTAACCCCGATTTGTAATCCTCTGTATAAGGTTATATTATAGATTTAAATGTAAATGTTATAAAATCATAAATTACAATAAATGGTTTATTTATTTATTACTTTTTAAGTATTAAATACTTAAAAAGTTATGAAATAATAGAGAGTGTTTACCAGTGAAGTATGTAACATTGTGCCCGATGAATTTAGTTCTCTTATTGGGTACGTTGTCCCTCATCCATTTGGCTATGTTATACTCATCTTTGCTTGGTTTGTCTACCTTCTCTTCTACATCTCCAGGAAATTCCTACAAATTTACATCATTAACAATAGAGTAAAGGACACGCCTTTCCACATAATATGTTTATGTTTAAGAAAACTGGCTTTTACTGATGTATAGGTATTTATGTATGTATTTAGGGGTAGTAATTAAATTAGTGAGTTATTATTAATAAGAAGCAAGTAAGTTATAGGAATGTAGCAGAATGAAGCTAAGCTTAATAATACTCAATGTGGTTGGTTTATTGCCTTTAAAGATTAGATCCCCATGAGAACCCTACGTCAGAGACTTTCATTTATCAAGGTCATTTAGCCTTTTTTAAGGACCAAAAGATTTGAATAGGAATGAAAATACAAGAGATCCAAATTGTGGATTTAAAGATTGAGTTTGTAAAGGTTATTGACAAATCAATCTGAGTGAAGCACAGTTTGTTGAACATAAGGATGACTAAGCTCATCCTTAAAGGCTCTTATGGGAACAAGATCTGCCTCCGTAGCCGCAGTCGTGTAGTACTGGAATTTGGCACCAGAGGTCCGGAGTTCACAGCCCGGGCTATGCTCTCAGTTTATTATGAATAGAATTTGTTGTAAACAAATTTCACCAACTTTAGCTTTACTTTGAGCATAGAAGATGTGACCCACCCGAGGTGGTTCCCGCAGGGCGAATACCCTGAAGGGCCAAAAGGCCCTAAAACGGGCACTATTATATTATATTATTATGGGAACAAGATGACTATCACAACCACCATCTATACTCGCCGCACTATATCTTTCTACATGGTCACGTGACTAAAAATCAGCTGGAAGGGAGAAAATGCAACGCTTGTAACACAGTAATAGGGAAGAAAAAAGCCCCTACATCTACAAGAGGGACGATCTTAAGGTTGGGAGTAAGTCAGGGTATTTGATCCACCCCGCAGCACTTATTATCTTATCTCTTTTCATTCAGACGAGAAGCCTTGTTGAAGTATGCTTAAATAGGCAAAATTAAGAGGAAAGTAAAAAGAAATTATCAATAGGAAAAACCAAAAGAAAATTTGTCAATGAAACATGCACAAAAAGTTATGTGGTTATTAGTCATGGACTAATAAACAAACCTCTAATAAATTATCATAGTGTACTTGAGTGTTTTCAACATGCCAGAAATACAAAAGTCTTTCCGATCATAACCGACAACCTAACTATTTTTTCCGCTTCCTTGGAAGACTGATGCTGTTACGGAACAACCAGATTACTGAAGCTGGATGCAGCCTACTTTTTAATACATCAACGGATGATTTGACAGTCTGATATACCATAGTAAATTCACTCGTTGATTCTATTCAACTATGACTTTTTAGAGACTTTTTTCCCCAGTCAATAAACACTAAGGCCCGTATTCAAAGACGTTTCCTAACATTTTCCTAACTTTTTCCTAACTTTTCCTAACATTTCCTAAACACCTAACTTTTCCTACATTTTCCTAACTTTTTCCTAACATTTTCCTAACATTTTCCTAACATTCTCCTAAATTTTCCTAACTCCTAACACTCACCTTAGGTTTAGGTAAGGGAAATGTTTTTAAGCCACGAAATTTAAATGATCGTTCCCGTTTTTAAAGTCATTTAGAGGCTTCGCATGATTTTTTTTAGTAAGAACCTAAGGTAGTTAAGTCAAAAAGTGATACCATTGTAAATAACGTAATATATCGCAAAATATCAATGTTATTAACTTATTACCTGGATTTACGTCACACTTTGTCGTATTAATAACTATCTACATAAATTTATATAATATAAGTTACTATTAATCCACTTACCTAACTATTAGGGAATTTACCCTGAAATTCTTTTAACACCTCCGCCCAAGCCTTTTTCTTTTCTTCGGCCCGCACACAATCAGATTTTTTATTTTTATGGTCTGTTTGTGGCGGGCTATCGATTCAAGAGGAAATTCAGTTGGTCCGGTGTGAATAATTCAGCCATTATTATACCAAAAAAATTTTACACAAACAAAAATGAATTTGATGACAAAAAACGAAAAAAAATTGTGTAAATGATTTAGCAAAACGAAAACAGTGTTGCACTGATTAACAGGTCTTCATTTAGATACCTTTGGATTCGTACAACCTGGTCCACGTTCAAACTTGAAACGCTTGATACTGCTTTATTTATGAAAGCTGTTACAATAATTGAACATTGTATTTGTATTAACTCTACTGTTTACTGAAAACATATGTAAATAAAGTTTCTAAATATTTAACATTCGCCAAAGCGAGGCCGCATTGTTTTTATGACAAAGTGTATCGTAAATCCAGTAATAAGTTAATAACATTGATATTTTGCGATATATTACGTTACTTACAATGGTATCACTTTTTGACTTAACTACCTTAGGTTCTTACTAAATAAAATCATGCGAAGCCTCTAAAAGACTTTTAAAACACGATAGGAGAATGTTAGAAAATGTTTAGGGAATGTTAGGAAAATGTTAGGAAAAAGTTAGGAGAATGTTAGGAAAATGTTAGGAAAATGTTAGGAAAAAGTTAGGAAAAAGTTAGGAGAATGTTAGGAAAATGTTAGGAAACGTCTTTGAATACGGGCCTAAATCGAAACTCATAAAGTTGGCACAGTACAAATATGTAATCATACAAGATAAGAAAACACCATGTATAGAAATTCAGGCAACATAAATAATTGCGATTAATTTTAACGTTACATCTTAAAACTGATTCCATCTGTTCAATACTTACATGTATCCCATAACATAAACATGTCATCAAATTCACAACAAAAACAATATTCGTAGCCCAAATAAAAAAAAGAAACACGTACCTCTTTCCTTTTGCGACCTCTTCGTTTTTCAGCCATTTCCCTAACGTTAAAAAATAATTAAAAAATCATACAACCCCTAAATTAAAATATTAAAAAATGTTTTGCTGTCTTGAGCAGAAAATGTGTGACGAGTCCAAAATACCGTTAATTCTTACATTGTCCCCGTTTCGCACTGTTTCACGGTTTCCGTTCACTGAGGAATTAAAAATGTCGCTTATGAACAAAAATTAATTAGAAATGTAATTAAAATGTATTATGATAATTAAATTTACAAAGTAGAGATAAAATTTGCAATTTCGTGGTTGTTTTTAGACAAATGAGGCAGAAGATCAACAAGGCGTTAGATCGCAAATATAATTTGCGGGGTACCAGTCGTTGGCGCTCCATTTTTTCTAGCGCCATCATTTGCGCTCCAATTCTTTGGAGCTCCAACGAATTGCCTGCACTTCAAGGATGTTGAATAAAGGGGATGACGCACTAAGTCGAATTGCCATTCAACAAAGTGACCCCATCGAAAATCAAAACATAGAGATGAATGCAACACGAAACACACGTCAAAAACCAACTGCACATGCTTGGTACGAACTGCGCATGCTTAACAGCGCAGGTCTTAAAATTTAGAGGCAAACTTATAACCTAAGGGAAGGTAAGTTTGCTCCTATTTCTCTATCTCATACAACTTCCATGGGGTCAGAAATGTTCCTTAATGCGTCATCCCCTTTATTCAACATCCTTGCTGCACTTTATTCCTCGTGTGATTTCTCCATAGAATAAAGAATACTATAGAATTGACACTGGCGGGAAAATTTGAATCTATCGTGAGTAGCGTTGACACTAGCGCATTCTATCCGCTGGGGGATGAAGTTAATCCAGGTTAATGACCCTTGTCGTGCGGGTTAGTTGCCCCTTCCCATACTACTTTTTTGGGTCGACTTAAAAGAATGCCTAGGAAATTATTATTAAAAACATCAGTTTTAAAGGTTTTTCATTATAGCAATAAAAATATCTTGTACACCAAATATACATATTTATTAATATTATTAGAAGAAAAACCTTTTAAAACTGACGTTTTTAATAATAATTTCCTAGCCATTCTTAAAAAAAATTGCCATTATTATTTTCTTTCAAATTTAAAGGAAAACAAATATTTCTATGTTTTCCAGCATTACTTGTAACCCTCTATAGAACTAAAAGGCAGAATGCCTAATAATGCTATATAGGACATAAGGAGTAAGTAAATAATAAAGAATTATTTAAAAAAATATTTATATTAAGAAAACATATAGACATCATTATATACAACTTAAATTAACAATTTAATTTAACAAAACTTAAATTAACAAAACATGTAGACATAATTTACAATGCATAAATTAAGAATTTATTAAAATGCTACCTTACAGAACTATGACTGACCTAAAAATAAGTGGTATCCCACACTTTTATTTTATAATGTAAAAAACTTTATAATACTAATTAATAAAAAAGTTGAAGCATGAAATAAAAAGATGAATCACTTGATAGCAAATAATGGTCAGAGTCGGAATTAGAATCTGAAACAAAGCAAATTTATTAATTAGACACATAGTATAATAAGGAAATTGTTATGCCTCTACTTAGTAAACTACACTTACGCAGATACAATTCAACATTATGTTTCAAATGCTATGCACACAGGGTATTCAATCATATACGGTTTAACAGGAAATCGTATACGATACGCATCTAATAGGATCTATCTAGCATGGTATTTGTTTAGTCGATCGAGTCAGATGACATCATAACAGATCTCCTCAAAACATCATGTCTTTTATTGTAAAGGTTCACTTAGGAAGTTTAAAACAAAAAATATATTTAATTAAATTGTGATTTCTTTGCATAATAATAAAGTTACACTAAAAAAATTATACTTGAAAAGTTAATTGATGAAAAACGGTAATACTAAAGAGAAATAATAGGTCGACGAGAAGGATATCTGTTAAATACGATCGCCTCTGAAGGTACATAGAGGGTATCAAGGGATCAATCTAGATTCTATCTCCCTAGTTCTAGCGTATCGGACAGGATTTCCTTTACATGGTTCTTACAGCATATGTACATAATATGTATGTAACCGTATTTAGAAACCGTACTTAATAAATAAATCATTTAAAATTGGCCATAACTTATATAAATAGTTATCATCTATAAACTGAGGTGCCAGACCCTTACCCTTCGGTGTCAAAGGTCAAAATATACAATAAGGTAAAATAAGGATACAATAAAAAGTAAGATAAGTACTGCAGTGAATACAATATGTAAGTAGTTCATGAATTTGATTAATAAAACATTTACGACATCCAATCTAATCTTGAATGCAGCAACCATTTTGTTTCAAACTAATAAATTTATAATTATCACAGCATCATTTAGAGGCAGAGACAGATAAAATGTCTTTATCACATTTATTTATGGTACATGAAATTGCACCATTCACATATGTAAGAAAGTGGTAAATTTAAAAAAATGTATAGGAAATAAGATATAAACTAAGTAATAATTACCTGTAAGGTTAAAATTTTGGATAGAGCTTTTTTAAGAACAGCATTAGCTATTCCTGGGAAAAAATAATCTTCAGTAAAATAAGCACCACAAACTCTTCTGCTATTGTAAACTAACAGTGGATCTATTTGCTCAACTTCTTCAATTCTTAAAACTTACACCCATTTCCGGAATCGAAATTTCTCCCTCACAGGACGAGAAAACCTGAACATAAAATGCAAAGAATGAACTTAAAAGAAATTACTATTTAGTACGTTCACACACACTTTAGATCCGCGTATCGTAAAGGGATACGATCTCTCAATACGGTAATTTAAGCTGTATGAACCATGCAGAGAGGATCCGATCGCATACGCTAGAACTAGGGAGATGGAATCTAAATGGATCCCCCGATACGCTGTCTTTTTGTGTGTGTACCTTTAGAGACGATCGTATTTAACGGATAACCTTCTCATCTAACTTTTATTTCACTTCTATATAACCGTTTTTGATCAAATAACTTTTGGAATATTATTTTTTTTTTAGTGTAACTTTATTATTATGCAAAGAAATCACA
>JACMZG010001872.1:7500-120724 GCA_018340805.1 Microvelia longipes | reverse complement strand
CGTGAGCATTCCCTTCTGCATGCTCAAGTCACCAAACCCCCACCACTACTTCCCTCGGGCACTCGTAGCTAAACTACTAAATCCATTCCTACCAACCCCCCACCACTACTCCTCGAGCACTCAGTAGCACGACTACATCCTCCTATCAACCCCACCACTACTCCTTCGAGTACTCGAGCACTACTACATCCTTCCTATCAACCCCACCACTACTCCTTCGAGTACTCGTAGCACTACTACATCCTTCCTATCAACCCCCACCACTACTCCTTCGAGTACTCGTAGCACTACTACATCCTTCCTATCAACCCCCACTACTACTTTTTCGGGCACTCGTAGCACAACTACATCCTTCCTATCAACCCCCACCACTACTCCTTCGGGCACTCGTAGCACTACTACATCCTTCCTATCAACCCCCCCCCCCCCCCACTACTCCCTCGGGCACTCGTAGCACTACTACATCCTTCCTATCAACAGGTTATAAACAAGCTGAGTAAAGTTTTAATTCTTTATTATTGTATAGTGGTTAATTGTACATACTTAATGTTATTCTGACCTTGTTTAAGTCTATAAAGTTATGAATCCTAAGAAAATTAAAAATTACTAGAATTAAAGTCTGTTTTTAAGCGTGTTGTCCTAGACATATAACTCCATGAGGTCAGAGTGAGATCAGGATCTGTCGGACCCTGGTGAGTTAGACGTTACGATGTTTCGTTACGTCTAACTCATAGTTCAGGCTCTGTCGGACCCTGGTGAGTTAGACGTTACGATGTTTCGTTACGTCTAACTCATAGTTCAGGCTCTGTCGGACCCTGGTGAGTTAGACGTTACGATGTTTCGTTACGTCTAACTCATAGTTCAGGCTCTGTCGGACCCTGGTGAGTTAGACGTTACGATGTTTCGTTACGTCTAACTTACCAGGGTGCCGATAGAGCCTAAACTCACTCTGACCTTCAATTAAAATTCCGAAGAATATAATATGAAGTATTTACCAGAGACGAGCAGTGCTCTCTTACCGCCAACATGCTTGGCAAGCAAAAAATGTATCATTTGTCATATATTCATTAGCAAAACATAACATATTGAGTCAACTATTCATCTTTTGCAAAACTCGGTAGTATCAAATTATTTGTGTAGAGATTTATAATCATTTTTCCTAATAGAAGAGAGTAGATAAAATTGTATGCAACAAGACAGGAAAGGAAACATACTGACCGGTATATATTTGATACTACCGAGTTTTACAATGGCAAGCAAACATATATCATTTGATACTACCGAGTTTTGCAATATACGTGATCTACTAAGTATCGTAAACACATTAACAAAGATTTTTCTTCTGGCATGTACGAAGTTAAAAATTTATTATCAGCATTAGTTCGAATGCTGATGCATGATCGAATTTCAACACCGAACCACTTGCAATTGAATTTTGAAACATCCAACTGACCACCTAGCTTATAAATACGATCTAACAATCAGTACAAAATTTGGGTAACTTGTGTAGTAGAACGTTAAAAATACAAATCACAACACATGCAATGAGCGGGAAGATGAAAACAATTGATTTATTATAACCTTAACTTACTCTTGGAAGAGGTTTCAATGAGGTTACACAGAGCTCCTGAGAGCCCCAAAAAGATGTTTCAGGCCTCAATGTAATAAGATACGCTATGCCCCTCCAGTATATATCTCTATGGATATTGCGCATAACAGCAAAACAAAGTGATAAATTAAGCTTTATCACTTTGATCAAATTTAATTGTTATTAAGCATAATGACCACATTAATCGCTTTGGCTGTGGCATATACATACATAGTCAACAGTTTCATGCACTAACAATTTAAATTTAAATCTGGATAAGTTACTAATCCAGAAAAAAAAATAATTGAATAAAATAATTTCATCAAAGCTCTTTTCCCTTTTTTACTCGTCTCCCGATGCCTTAGATCAAAGTTTTACAAATAGGGTAAATCTTCGGTATACGGTGCACCCTGTATCAATACTATATATCGATATATTTTTAGTTACGCGACACGTAAACGAGAACTGAGCACTTAAAAGGTAAGCAGCGTCGTTAAATTATTAATTATAATTAAAACATTAAAAAACCAAACAACAAATAAATGAAAACATTAACAACAAAAATATAATAAAAAACCTGAAAATAACAAACACAAAAATACGTAAAAAATACGCGTAACATAAAATTAGATGTGGTGTATCATCGATTATTCTTATGAAAACATTATAAAAACATAAAAAAATATGAAAATAGTTATAAACCATTTTACAACAAATAAATAAAAACACAAACAACAAAAAAACATTTTAAAAAATAATAAAGTATGTTCATAAACGTAAAAGAAAAGGGATATATCGATTATTCCTACGTCACATCTCTAAACTAAAAATATATCGATATATAGTATTGATAGCAGGGTGCACCGTATACCGAAGTTCAGCCAAAACTTTGGCTGAGGCCGAGGGCGCCCCTTTCCCTTCCAAGCCCACCACTGGTATTCCGTTGATTAATGATTAATAAAATAACTTGTTTTTGTTACGTTATGCATTAATTCTTAACGGATGTATTATTATTTATTATAGATTTTAAAATAAATTGTTTGTGAATACTTACTTGCATACAGTACAATTATTCATCTTCATTAGAATTCCTCACCCTTTAAAAACTTCAACTCTACCTTATAAATGTCTTTGAATTAACACTTATAATGGTCTTTCGGCATAGTCATACAACAACAACAAACAAGCTAGTGATACATGAATCAGCATAAAATATAAAATTTCAATTACTTCAGTACAGTGTTGTCACTTAATTTTATTCTTTTCATATTGTTAAAAAAATAATAATTTTATTAAAAAATGGATTTACTCAAGTTACATTTATTCCATGTTTCTTTTTTTACATCTTTTGGTAGGTTTTTTTCAAATTATAATTTTAAATTGTCATATCAGCTGAATTAATAACTTCAATAATTATAAATCTAAACATCTGTAAACAGATTTTTTTAAACGGGGGATTTTACTATTTCGGGGGAGTTTGAAAATGGAGGAATTTTTACAGATGAAATCCGGGTGGTTCTCGGAAAAAACGGATGAAATGGTAACCCTAGATAAAGTTATCTAAAAATATTTTTTAATTAACTTTACCTTAGATTCAGCTTGATCCAAAAGGTTTTGATTTTAATGAATTTGCGTTGTCATAATTCTGGGTTAATGACGTCATAAATATTTCATAAACAATAGGGTTTTTTACTTTTGTATGATTAATTTTTGTGACAAGTTTCATTCTGATCCGAAAAGCGTTCGAAAATAATCGCGAAATAAAAAAAAAATTGCGGCGCGGAGGTCCGCAAGGGTTTGAAAAGCGTGCTTTCTTGCTTATCAATCCAATTTTGCTTACGTATTCTTCCCAAAGATTACACATCAGACAGCACAGCAGTATTTGCACTTATTTGAAGCTCATTTTAGCAAAGCTTTAGCGCATTTCATTGGAAAATTCGAAAAAAAAATTGTGAAGCTACTGCTCAGGTGATTAAACTAATACCGAACACTTAACATTATTTTCTAAACGGAACAAAAATTAAAAAAAAATACCTTCAAAAATTAAATACTTCTTTAATGACCCGAACACGGGTCTCCTAATCCGTAGTCCGGAACCTTAACCTTTCAGGAAGATATCGATGAAGTAATCACTCGCAGTGGTCATAAGATATTCCCTCCCTGTAAATTTCAAACTCTTACGTCAAAATTATGTTTTACAGTAATTATAGTGTTTTCTGGTTATTTTACCAGGGTATTTTGTTTCAACACAGAAACAACGCCCCCTTTATTTATTTTTTACCTTATAATGACATTTAGTTTATTCTAAGACGTATTGTCTACTGACCAGTTTTATTCGACTCAGCTTCCAAAAAACAAATTACAGACTTTTACCCCAGCGAAAAAAGGTTGGCGACTTTTACTGATTTTTTAAAAATGTTGCTGACTGAACAAATCTACAGTATTATGCTTATAACTTCAAAATAATTTTGGCGCAGAGGTGCGCAATCTTGGTGAATTTTCTTTAAAATTTGTGCTTTCTTGCTCTTAAATCTAATTTTTCCATGTATAACCTGAGCAGTTGCGTCACAACTAGTTATTTATTTATTTTTCAAAGAATGCAAATAATGCTGTGCTGTGTAGTTTATAATCTATGGGATAAATATGCACATTTTCTTTGGAAAATTCGAAAAAATTAAATAAGTTGTGATGCAACGGCTCAGGTTATTAAATATACATTGAAAAATTCGATTGATAAGCAAGAAAATGTGCATTTTAAAGAATAAACTTTTTATAACTAGAAAACGGAATGATTTAAATTCACTTCAGGAATTTTAGAAAATTCTTGTAATTAATTAGACGATCAAAACTAGACTGCATGCTTAATTTTATTACTGAGACAAGTGTGTGGAAAGAAAACTCTTTCACACACGCAACAGACGCTACTTTTATGACATATGTTACTTAACGCAGAATCAGCCATCTCAAAAACCTTCTAATGTTCAGCACACCCCAAAAACAAAAATAAAGACACTAAAATAAAAAAAAATCCCGATCCCTCTTCTGCAATGATTTTTTAGACATTTCATAAAACATAGGTTCTGAGGTCTAAACTAGGTTGTTTTAAGTCGAAATTTTGTCTTGACCTAAAGAAGCGTATTCTGCTCATTTTCCGATTGCAAGAACAAAATCAAAACACACCCTCTATTTCATAAGCGATATTTTGTTCTTTTAATTATTTAAAATATAAAATAAAAACGCCAATGATAAAAAGATTAAATTTATTTAAATAAAAAATACAATATTTATTTACAAAAAGAAAAAAGAAATTAAAAGTTGAAACAAAAAAATCTTCAAGGCAAAATGTCTCAAGATAGACCAGGTTAAGGTAAGAACAACTTAAAGACTAAACCTGCTCAACAATTTTTTAAGTTTAAAAATAATAAATAAAGGAATCAGTCACCATCAGTGTTATTGGATATGAATATCCCCGGTCTGGTTTTAGCTTAACGCCATCATGAGCAGGCGAGGCAACTGTCGAGCTCTCAACCAATTAAGTTATATCAGTGAATAACTTCTAGTCTCAACAAGCCTTTGAAGATAAGTAAGGGAGTAGGAGAGGGTTCACAGGTTTAGCTCCAGGGATATTCATATCCAACATCAGGTATTGATGGTAGCTAATACTTCAATTGCTTCCTTAACTTGTGGTAAAGATAACTTCATTAATCAAAAATAATTATAAGGAAGCGCAGGTGTAGTGATTGGATGAAGAAGAAACATCTCTCCATAAGTATAATATATTAACTATATACTACTATTATTACTATTGAGAAGAGACTGATTTCTTCTTTAATACAAACAATGCAATAAAACAGGTTAACTCTTATTTATTGTCAGGTTGCTCATTTCCTGCCTGACACAGCAGACTTCTATCAGATTCCCTCAATTTAATATTAAATGAAAAAAGCCAACTTCCCCAAAAATTTTTGGACGGGTTAAGATCCTGGTAAGTTTTTGATTTTGGATGACAAAAAGTAAGGTTTACCCGATAAAATACGAAACGGGGCTAATGTGATATTTAGGGTGTATGAACCCCCACCTCAAGGTCCTCTCTTAGTCCGTCACGCCCCCCCCCCCTGGTGACTCAAAAAAACTCGCTACTTTAATCTACAACTCCAATTAAAAATAAGGAGGTAAATATCACCAATGCAGATGAAAACATCATTGAGAAGGTCTTCAACTTTTGTTATAGTCTAGACAGAAGATATAAGTAGACCAATTATGAAGGCATTGGAATTCCTTTTTTATTTAGAAAATTATGAAAACCTTCTTTCTAAATATATAAGAGAAGACTAATAATTGCTTTTGGAGCTGAAAATTTGTCTTCAGGTTAACTTAAAACATATTGTGTGGGTCTGCTGTACCAATATTTTTACAAGAACCATGAAAAAAAACAAGTAAAACGATACACACAAAAGAATCTAAAAAATGTTTTAAAAGATGCCTGTCAAAATTATGAATTAAAAAAACTAAGTACTATATTGATGTAGTTTTCTTGTTTTTCATTAGTTTCTATCTGATCACTATTTTATTTTCCATTTCATTAACCAGAATAGTATGTTGATTTCAAGTCAATTAATGATCATGTACCTTGGTCAGAATATTCAGGTCCACTGGTCAGAAGCTTGGGGGGTTTAAACTCATTATTTGGTTTAGCTGACTAATTGAACTTTTTTTTTTCCTTTGAGCTGGTTGCACTTAGTGGTCTTGAGAGGAGTTCTAGCCATATATTCACAGTTGGAGATTTTAATTAGGGAAGAGTAAAGCTAACATTAAGGTGAAGGGGGGGGAATTTTTACACATCACAATGTATTTTTTTGACACCAGAGAAGAATAGATACAAATAAAATGACATTAAGAAAACATTTCAATAAGAAACATTACAGTGATTATTGAAGATAAAAATATATTTGTTTAATTATTATAAAAGAAAAATATTTTATTTAACAAAATCAACTCACCCGCTTGCTCTGTAGAGAGCTTCACTACACTACTCAAAATATTCTCAATTTACCAACCTGGGACGTTTTTCTCAGTTCACTCTAAATTTTTTGTTACCTCCCCAAAAAATATACCTGATGTAAGACAATTATTTATTTTCAAGAATGAATATAAAAAGCATTGAGGGTTTAGCCTCCTCACTAAAAAAATGTTTTTAACAAAATTGCTTCGGGTAGAACCAGGAAGGAATTGCTACATAACTAGCTCTCTCTGTATCCACTTCCATGGCATATGGTGGTCGTCGAGGGGAGATGGGTGCAGTCTGTAAGGAATGCTGGGTACAGTCCGTGTGGAGAAACGGGTACAGTCTATGTGGAGAGAAGGGTGAGAGATGTTCATTTGTTGAATAAAGCCTTGTGTATGGCGTGGAGATCTGGCACCACGGAGCCCTTGGACATGAGTCTACTCATGTTACTGAAACACAACCATACAATTCAAATATTCTATTTATTTATATTTAGTGACAACAGACGTAAAAGCCCAAAAATTTCACAGTCAAGACAATCAAATTGGACTTTCAAAAAGAAAGTTAAGTCAAGGACAAATACAATTAACAAACAGAATACCTAACATATAAAAGCTAAAACAGCGAATTAACATTTTTAAAGTCAATCTTACTCCTAACTGAGTACAATGAATCAAAATTTATACCTAAATCAGAGCAACAATCATTCCAAGCATTCAAACATTGAGTCATAGGGCTCGTCATACCGTATAAATATGGGTTTTAGCTATGGGTGACCACACCACAGAACAATATTCAAGAATACTCCTTACTACAGCATTAAACAAGCATAATTTCGCCTGAGGATCTTTAATATCCTTTGTTACTCTAATAATAAATCCTAGAACCGCTAAGGACCTAGATGTCGAAGCGGGTAATCCGGGCAAAAAAAATAAAAAAATAAATAAATCCTAGATTTCTATATGCTCTTTTACATATATCGTTGTAATGAGGAACAAAGGACAAAGCTTTATCAAAAGTCACTCCTAAATCCTTTAAACTTCTGTTAACTTATCTGCAAATTCTCAACTGTCGCCATATTTTTGTTTTATTTACTGTCATTATTATATTAAACAGTAACTTTTAGGTAGGAAGTATTTTAAGTTAAGTCTGGTTAGCTTTTGCAGCAGGTAATAAATTGCTTCCTTTTTTTCCAAGAGTTGAGTTTATACAGAAGAGCAAAAAACTGATAAAAGAAAAACAGAACGAGGAAAGAGAAAACTAAAGAGAGATATATTCAGGGTTCATCATTCTAATAGTTTGTTCTTTGTAGCACTGGAAAGTTTATAGAACTCCATCTCAGGCTTGATCAAGGGGACTTTAGTTCTATAAAAAGTTTTGAATGATTTATTAAATTTAATATATTTCGTCTATCATTGTAGGCATCTTCAGAATCAATATCTACAAGCTACATTAATAAACTATTAAAATAAATAAACAAACACAATACATTAATGGAAAGACTAGAAAAATCATAGCTTAAAAAAAAAATTTTTTTTTTTTTTTTTTTTAGTCTTTCCATTAATGTATTGTGTTTGTTTATTTATTTTAATAGTTTATTAATGTAGCTTGTAGATATAGATTCTGAAGATGCCTACAATGATAGACGAAATATATTAAATTGAATAAATCATTCAAAACTTTTTATAGCACTAAAGTCCCCTTGATCAAGCTTGGTTTCATCATTGCCAAACATATGGTAAAAAATGGTATTCAACAATTATTTTTAGCCAAAACAAGAAGTTGTCGGATGAGCAATATTTTTTGGCTGAAAACAATACTTGTTATACAATTTCTTAAATAATAAAATTTGATGCAGCTCATTGAGAATTTTATAATGATGAAGGAAATTAATTGTGGCAAAACAGTAGATAAGTAGTTAGTGTTTTGTTGAGGATTCATTAGTATTCAAAACTTTGGTATTAAATTTTTATGAGATGAAAATGTAAAGAAGTATGTAAGAACTACTCTGTCTCTAACACTTGATGTATGGTAGTTAGGTAGGGTTGGTATTTAGAGAGAATTGGTACAGTTCTCTACACAACTACTGATAGTTTTGACAACAGAGTTACCTAGATCTCACAGCTTTCAATACACCAGGTCAGTCGGTGGATAGTTACCTTGGTTTAACTAGGAGGCATTTCATTGGTTGTCCATCGAGCTGTCTGTTGTGGTAAGTGTCAACAGCCTTGACTGCGTCCTGCATGTTCTTGTAAACAACCTCCGCAGTCCCGGGCCTCACTACTCTTGAACTAACCAAGCTACCGATATCTTCAAACAGTTCCTAATAAAAAAGCAATCTCACTATCAAATGAGAACTGAAAGGTTTAAGAGTATCTGAGGGCACTTCTAACTCTCAATAGGGGCCAGGGCCACTATGTTCAACCCTGTGTGCACAGGGTTTCAATCTTGTGGAGTACAACCCTGTGTGCACAGAGTTTCAATCTTGCGGAGTACAACCCTGTGTGCACAGGGTTTCAATCTTGCGGAGTACAACCCGTGTGCACAGCGTTTCAATCTTGCGGAGTACAACCCTGTGTGCACAGAGTTTCAATCTTGCGGAGTACAACCTGTGTGCACAGAGTTTCAATCTTGCGGAGTACAACCCTGTGTGCACAGAGTTTCAATCTTGTGGAGTACAACCCTGTGTGCACAGGTTTCAATCTTGCGGAGACCCTGTGTTTCAATCTTGCGGAGTACAACCCTGTGTGCACAGAGTTTCAATCTTGCCGAGTACAACCCTGTGTGCACAGAGTTTCAATCTTGCGGAGTACAACCCTGTGTGCACAGGGTTTCAATCTTGCGGGGTACAACCCTATGCTTTAAAGTACCCTTACCCTATAGTTTAAATTTGAAATTACCGTAAAAATTAACCGAATAATCCTGGTTTGTAGTCAATAGTAATAAAATTGAGATGATCTCACGGGTTTTTTGGCTTCTATCTTTGAAAGTATTAATTGTATACAAAATATAAAAGAGGTCATATTTTATATTTCACTATATTTTCCAACACCATAGAGACCTCTTTAAGTTGGTTATACACAATTTAGAATCAGTCACAAAGTAACCAAGTTACTGCACTCAAAAGATAAAAGTTTTTATTCTTTTGTTCTTTAAACAGCTTTAAAGCAGTTTTATTCAATCTGGAATAAAATGCAAAAAGAAATGCTAAGGATCATTTTTGTAGTTCAGTTTACCACCTTTATTTTGGTAGGTTTTTTTTCAATATGTTTAAAAATCTCCGACTTATAATACTTCAAGCACTTTTCAAATATTTCAAAAATAATCTAAATTTTGGCATAGTTTCAAAACTTCAACCATGGTATGTCTTCAAAACGGGCCCATATTAACCAAAACTAACCGTGATTACGGTTAGTTTTGGTGAATAGAACAAGAATATGAAGGTCTTAGACATCCATGCCGTTTATGAGGTAATTTTTGGCATTTTTTAAAAAGGCTTCATGGATCACAACAGACCTTCATGATTTGAATTTGTTTCAATGTCCAGGATAAAAATATGAAGGTCTTTTCCAGGCGGCTTATGAAGTAATTTTTGGCATTATGTTAAATTTTTGAGGCGCGACTGCTTTTAAACAGCCCCTCTTTTGGCGACAGACCAAGGCTTTTTAAGATGTACTAACTACCCCCTTACAATATACCACAGACCAATTTCATGCCTTTTATGAGGTAGAAAATAAGTTGTGGGCTTCCAAACAATATGCTTATGCAGTCTGTGTAATAATTTACAATAATTTTTTTAGTTTTGATTAGAAATGGTTAGGTGGAGCTGTATGCTGTTGGCTAGGGAGTTACCTTGATATCTTCGTGTGTGACAGAAGACTGCAAGTTAGACACCACAATGCGGTAACCAGGGGCATTATCCTCTTCCTCTCGCTCCATCCTTCTCTTGCTACCCACACCGTTACCCAGGCTACTCCTACACAAACACAAAACTTTTATAAGGAACAAATCAAAAGTAACTTCAACCAAGGACAGATAGCTCAGTCGTAAAGTTGTTGCTTTAGGACCAGGAGGTCCAGGGTTCAAATCCAGCCAGGGAAAGATAAACTTATATAAGGTTATCCCTTGTTCTCACAAGTCTTGAATTAAAGGGTAGCCAACCCAACCTAGGTTTTATATGGTTTCCATTGACTACTAACATTGACTAATGCAGGGTTGAATTTTGTTAGAGATAAGTTTGGATCCACATTTGTGTAGGTTCCAGCTCATGTAAAGACTAAGTCCTGCAGATCTTCACCAGTTTTGGTTCTTATACCGAACCTTTGGACGGAGCAATATGTAAAAGTGGAGGCTCGAATTTAGAGGAGTCTGTGGTTCCACGATTAGCATTGGTGATTATAAATGCTGTATGTATGTGTGTGTGCGCATGCGTATATATATATATATATATATATATATATATATATATATATATATATATATATATATATATAATATTTCTTTTTACTAATTAGAAAATTTAATGATCTAATCATAAAATTAGTTGTTGATACAAAGATTTGGACTGGCTAGCAAGGTTTTAGTTCTACCATAGCAGCAGTGCACCCTAAAGAACCAAAATATATTATTTCCATAAACTATTAGCAAGGAAGAGTTACCTGAGAGGGGGTAGTTGAGGTACCTGAGGCTGGGCCCACACATTCTCCTGGTTAAATGTCCTCGTCAGGGGCTACAACATATCAAACACATCTCACTACATTACTGTGTTTATCTACAACACTCATTCAGTTACCATACTAATCTACTATACTAAATTTAGTCTGACATCTTGTGGTGGTTCATAAAAAGATAGTTCCTTTTTACCTTCCATAGTTAATAAAATATAAAGAATTGATTGCTCTGAAGACATCAGGGTTTCACAACACAAAACATCCAAATGTTTCAAAACAAATAACATTTTTCAATGAATGCAATCTTAATTAGTATTTTATTTTAATAATTTACTAAGCAAACAACATGATAGGAACTCGTAGGCTGCTTTATCAGATTAAAACATTTAATTTGAACGAGAACTCCTTTCACATCATTACTCGTGATGGGTCTGAAAATATTTATGAAGCAACAAAAGAAATAAAATGAGTAAAAAGTTTAAAACTGCCGATGAGTAGGATAAAAGAGACGTGATAACCCATACCTGCATCCTGTCAATGTTATATCTGGCAGTGATGTCCTGCATGGAGGGCTGGATCCACGAGTCATGTGACATGAGGGGCATGTTCCTAGTCTGTGCATGCCTCAACATCATGTGGTCCTCTGGTCTCATGTAGGACAGGTCTGGTAGATTCAGAGAGCTGTGTGTGTCATTGTCTACTGTTCTGTACAGTAGGGACCCAACACTTGAACGTTTCTCTGTATACACACAACAACAATAGTAATAATATGAACAAATAGGAGCCTAAGCCCCAGGCACTAATGGAGTCTGCCTAAGAGGTTAAAGCACAAGCAATTATGGAGTCTGCCTAGGAGCTTAAGGCCCAGGCACTTATGGAGTCTGCCTAATAGGTTAAGGCCCAAGCAATTATGGAGTCTGTCTAGGAGCTTAAGGACCAGGCACATATGAAGTCTGCCTAGGAGCTTAAGACCCAGGCATGTAGGAGTTTGGTCATGGGTCAAATTGTGTTAATTGTTGCTTTATGGCGATAAGCAAAAACCTTAGTTACTTCTCAAAGCAAGGGGTGATTCACAGCTGCCATAGCAAAGTTGAGAACACTTTTGAAAGTCCAGTATTCCCCTTTTTTCAAGGATTTTAAGTTGGTACATGTGAAATGTTCCTTGCTTTACATATTTAATTTTAACTACTTTAGTGTTGAAGGTCCTGAATAGTATGCAAACTCAGGTTCATTTAGGGTAACACATTTTTTACCAGTACCTGATATTGCACAGGAGACTAAGTGGGGATAGAGAGCATTTTTAAAGTCTGTGACTGTTTTGCTGGATTTCACCGAGGCAAAATATTTAATTTGACACACGAGGTGCCAAAGCATAAGGGAAAAGGTCTAGTTAAGTAGCTATAGCTAGTTAAGGCTAGGTCTAGTTAAGGCTTATTTGTTAGCTAATAGCTAACAAATAAGTAATGACACTGAGGTCTACTCACTGAGTCTCTGCTGCTCTAGGTCCATGTAGGCAGTGGGCTGCTTGTCACCATGGTAACCACGATTGTGAGAAGATAACAACATCTTTCTCCTGCTGGGAGAGCTCAGTGCCACAGTGTTCAGTCTCCCTCCTCTACCTACCAACTACAACATATATGCCTTATAAATACATAACATTAACAAAAATCACTCCACTTGAAAAATAATTGGGGAAAGCAAAAGATAACTTATATGGGTTGATGAGATACCAAAACAGAACAGAGCTGGCTCTGATCCAAAATAGAGGTCAGGACTCTTGGGCTTTAGAGGGATATAGGAAGTAGGGTCGGCTATTTAAGACAGCAACTCAAGGAGCACTATGCAGGCAACTGGTAGAGAGAGAGAGAGTGTCTTACAAGGGGGAAGGGGCGCAGTTGGTCTAAACCAAAGAATTCCTCCCCTCCCTCAATTTTTGATGCGCTGTCTACTGACTTTAGCCGTATGTTATATTATAATGCTTGTCAAGATTCGTAAAGCAATAAAAGGGGTTCTTTCTGTATGATAATACAGGGTTGACAAAGAGGTGTAATCTAGAGGAATCTAAACAACAAGAATGTATCAAAGCAAGGTTACAAGTAGTTGTCTAACAACTGCTTAACTGCCCAATGGTATAAGATAGAAACTGCTATTTATATTTCTATATCTTTAAGAAAGTAAGAAGTAAAAGTTACCATATCAGAGTTAGGTCTGTTGAGTTTGTGCCTGGCATCAGTAACCCTGGGTGCAGGCTTGCTAATTTTCTCCCTGGCATCCCTGATGACCCCCTTGCCGCCTCCTTTCTTACCTCCGATCAATAACCTCAGATCTGATACTTTCTTATTGCTAACTCCCGCAGCCTTGAGTGCTGAAACAGCACCTCTGCCCAGCGCTAGACCCTTGGTACGAGGTCGAGTCACTGCAGACTTGGTACCGATGCGTCCCGCAAGTCCTCCAGTTTTCTTTACTCCAACCTTTTTACCATTCTGACTCTGGTTGTTCCCCGTTGGCTTTCTGCAACAAGAGTTCATAGTTTTTACACAAGTACCCAATGAGAAAATACTCAGCATGATAGGAAATGGATACTATTTTATTTATTAAATAGTGATAACAGCAGCTCTGCTGTTGCCTGAAACCCCTAATTTCTTGATATTTATTAATTATGTAAAGTCACCTTCAGTAAGATGGATAACTTCTTCCCAATCCCCAATTGGCATGGACATTTTCTTTCCAATCTTTGCAAATAGGTCAATCACAGGCCTCTATTGTTTCCTAATTAGACATAATACGCTTGACATAATCCAGCATTTCTTAAGTCACCTTGGAACACCAAGACTTAAGAACTTCTTAAACTAAGTCTTGGTTCCTGTTTTTCATCCAGATATCATCAGCTGACTACTTTGGTGATGGCTAAATGTGGCTGTTGAACTTCATAGAGTTTTGTTCTTGACTACTTGAACTCTTTCATATGCTTCAGTGGTTACACAGTTCCTGGAGGGAATTATTACAGAAACTGTTAGCTTCCACTGTCTACCACAGACTAGCAGGTTGCACCTGAAGCCTGTGCTTCTATTGCAAGCAGACTCTAGTCCTTTTCACAAATACCAAGATCAACATTGATCTAGAGGTAGACAGCAACGACAGTTAGAGAGATGGTTGAAACTCGCTACAGTAGATAATTTACATCCAGCCATAAGTATTGGAAGACATTCGAGAGGTTACCTATACTCTGGATAACTTGGTTTGATGTAATCCACGAGATACTCAATTAGGAGCTTCAATCCAAGCAACACCATTGTTTGAGACTTTACTGATCGAAAACGTCTCGTCAACAACAGGACCAATCGTGATCTCTTTCAATATTCACTCTCTCGCACAAATGTTCTTTTCTGGACCACGAAGGTTAATTAATCCTAGTCGGAACAGTGTTGTCTCCATTTCTCACCATGGTCCCCATGTCTTGTTACATACTAAGTTCCTCTATATTATCTTCTAATGTGCCACAAATGTATTACTAGAGAAGCCCTATCAGTTAAAAATGTAATCTGATAACCAACAACTATAATTATAATAAAAATTAACAGTACAAAATTACAGTAACTTAAATAAAAGAGCATTTAAAATACAAAGCAAAACAGGAAGTGCAAGAGGTTGACAATTAGTATGACACTTTAGATCCGTGTATCGTATAGAGTACGATCTCTCAATAGGGTAATTTAAGCTGTATGAACCATGCGGAGGGGATCCGATCGCATACGCTAGAACTAGGGAGATGGAATCTAAATGGATCCCCCGATACGCTGTCTTTTTGTGAGTGTACCTTTAGAGACGATCGTATTTAACGGATAACCTTCTCGTCGAACTTTTATTTCACTTCTATATAACCGTTTTTGATCAAATAACTTTTGGAATATTATGTTTTTTAGTGTAACTTTATTATTATGCAAAGAAATCACAAATTAATTAAATATATTTTTTGTTTTAAACTTCCTTATAACTAAAAGTGAAGCTTCACTATACAAGACGCCATGTTTTGGCGGGATCAGTTATCACTCGATCGACTAAACAAATACGCTGCAAAAACTGTGAAGTTAGTAGGCCGTATTATATACGATCCGCGGATCTAGAGTGTGTGTGAACGTACTAAATTATGTTTCAAACCTCAGGATGTACTGAGATAGGCTGTACCTTCTCTAGTGAGATATGTTTATGGCCACAGACCTATAGCAAGATTGGCACTATCGGTACTGATGGCTTAAGAACAGTGGCACAGACTGGCAGCAGTTCGAGGAGAACTTAAGCACAGATTGGACTAAAAGCAGGTCTATTTAATCTGTAGGGGAAAACGGCAGAGTCGTAACACTGTCCCTGCCAATAAACCCTAATTTGTGTCCACTCTCAACTTCGATCTCGTAATGCTTCGAGCCGAATTACGTATAATACCATCGTAAACCTGATCCCTACCTCGTAAATTAAAAGGAAACAGTTAACATTTCTTTAATGCGTTGAGCAAATGCATTTAAATCAGAATAAATAAGATAAGTTAGGGTAAAGAAGCGAGAGAAGCTACCTGCGCGTGCTAAGCTTGTTCCTCTTGATTATTTCATCCAAACTCACATCCATCTTCACTAAACGCTAAATAATTAACTTATCTGTCACAAATTTAAATAAAACAACATTAATTTGCTAAAAATATAAAGAATCAAATAATCTACGCGGATGTTCTAAACAAGTAGAAAAGACATTACACGCCAGGCTAATGCAACACTGATATGACAGCATTTACAAATGTGAGTGTTTCGTTGGCTAAACTGATCAGTGGGCGTGTCGTCATTCTGGTTTGTTTACAACGAATTATTTACAATTTTAATAATTAATTAAATTATTTGTTTTATAGTGTTGTATTATATTTTTTTAATATGAATATGTATCATAGTTTAGCGATAACATTAGTCACATTATTTACTCTTCTACCAATGTGTAAGTTCGTAAATTTTAATTATGTCTGTTTTTAACGGATTTTATTTGAACTGTTATTAAATAATGACGATGCGTTAAGAAAGTTATTTTTTAGCTAGTTACTTATTATTTTTTCACCCTGAATACGTATAAAGTGGTTGGATTTATTGATAAATATTTACAACTCGGCTGGGAGTAATACATAGTGAAAGGTGATGGAGCAACAAGTTCCCTCTGAGTGAATCTCTAGCTTAACGCCTATTAGATCTAGGGAGGCTGGAAGTATTGATGATGATTGGGGTTGGAGTCGAGGATAGACACCATTTGCACTACAACTGGAAGTCTATTGTACAATTACAAGTACAAGGAGTGGGAGCAGGGGACACAGTGTTTCAACACATCTGGAATAAGGGGTTTTAGATGAACCCGTGGAGATGTATCATCTTATTTTATCTATGGAGGCATAGCATATCTCAATACATATATCTTTTTGGGGCTCTCAGAGGCTCTGTGTAACCTCATTGTGACCTGAAAGGAGTGTGATAAGGTTATATTAAATCAATGGTTGTTAGCTTTTCGAACATTATTTGTGTTTTATTATGTATTATAGTTAATCTCTCTATTATATAAGTTAATCTTAAAGTGATGTAAATATGAGGGGTCGGCGCAGAGACAGTGTTCCGACTAGCTTTCTATTATGGGGGAATCTTGTTCAACTTCTATTCTGCAAGTCAGCATCACTTGTTCTTTCATCCTGCTTGTTGATTTATATCTGTTGCTAAGCAATGCTCAACAAACTACTATTTAAGCACAAATAAAGTAAAGCCTATTAAACTACAATAAGGCGCGGTCGAATATCCTCGGCCTTCTAGAACGTTGGATCACCAACAAACTTTTTTATAATTTTTTTTTCAAAATTTTCAGTAATTAGCTGGATTTGTTATAAATTAAGCCTATTTCCGTAATCTGCACGCTCTTTTGGTTAATCTCAAAGAGTTTACATTCACTCAACAATTTATTTTTAATCTAACTTGGTACATACATAACTAATGTTAGACGTCAATGTTATCCACCTGATTTGTATTATATTTTGACATATCATATTTGTTAACATTGACGTCTAACAGTAGTTATGTATGTACCAAGTTACATAACTACTGTAAATAAATATTAGTAGTAATAACTACTACAAATAAAAAGTTTGTTGGTGATCCAACCTTCTAGAAGGCCGCGGATATTCGACCGCGCCTTATAAAGCACTATTTTTAACATTTTCTCTACTATATAAATTTCATAAATGTAATATTAAAGTAAATTTGGTTAATATGTTACAGCGAAAAAAGAATAAATGATGTGTTGTGTATTGTAAAGGTAAAAGGCATAAATTAGAGGCATGGACGCCTATATTACTCTTATAAAAATCAATTTAAAATTACCACTTGAACAGGTTGTTCTAGCAGGTGAAAATTGGAGTTATTGAATGACATGTGGCACTGTAATGCGGAAATTCGGAGGAACTAAAAGTGACAGAATTTGCTCGGGGCCGTGTAAAGGTTAGGGGTCGGAACACTGTCTCTATGCAGACCCCTCATTTTTACACTTCTTTAGTTATAATATTTTTTAATGTTTATTTGATTATATTAATTGTTGAAGGTAAAGTGATGTAAACATGTATACAGTAGGAGTGGGACGCAGGACACATTGATTCAACTCCCTGGTTTGAGGTGGTCCTATAACAAGTGCTTGTTGCATAAGCTACTGCACTGAGGGCTAGATTTCTCCTTGTTCCACCTTTATCAATATTGTTATCAGTTTTAAATAGAGGCGTCTATTTATGTTTATAAAGAATGTAAACAAGACAATTTTCAACTTACATTTAAACATTTTGTATTCTTTTTAGTTGTTCATAAGATTATTTGTTTAGGAAATAGGATACATTTTGCATTCTTTCCATTAAAAGGACAATGAACACACAATTTAAATTTAGATTTCTGCACGTCATGGTTATCACAATATCAGGTCTAGTTCAGTGGTCTAGTTAAAAATAGCTCGTAATGTATATTTCTATTTTATTTAATGGACATTTTACACATAAAATAATTAATAAAATTTTAACATTGTTAAGAGTCCCTTTAAATGATTCAAACATTAAGTAAAAATATCGTAGGTTTTTATCCTTTGGATAATTATTATCATATATGGACTTTATATATTAATAATTTTATATAATAAGGGTCCAGGTGAACTGACCCACTGCAGTGGAGAAATGGTGAACTAAATTAACAGGCTTGTCTAAAACAGCTTATTCCGGGGAGTTGGATCACTCTGTTCTCTGCTCCACCCTTACTGTATAAATTTTTACATCTAATAATAATATTAAGTACAGCTATCTGTTATCTCATGATAGCTGGATTGAATAAAAGCACATGATGCAGCTTCATTTTGGAAAGTATTGCTAGATAAAAGAGTGGGAGGCGTAGCTCTGTCTCTACCACCGACTCCTAATTTTTCAAAGTGCTGACTCATGATGTGTATTGCTGTTTCAGATGAGTGTTTAGAATGCTATGTGTGTAAGAATCAGGAGGATAACAAAGAAAAATGCACCAAAACTCTCAAGACATGTGAACACTACGAGGACATGTGTATGACTGAGATCTCCTGGGGCAGTCAGTACATTTTTAATGCTTTATTTCACTATTATATACAATCTTACTATATGAAAGATATTCTTACTAGAGGAGCCCAATTTAGAGAAGAAGAAAATATACATACAGTGACTGTAACTTAGTGGTGAAAATATTCCTAGAGCATTGAGATATTATTACTAGAGATCCCAACCTAGAATAAAGGAAACTATAGGAATTCCAACTGTAGGTTTTCCAACATGCCTAAAATTACTTACATCTGTATCCTGTTTTTGTATTCTATCCACTCCTCTCTAGCAGAAAGGATTTAATCCTCCTGCTGGTCTGGAGAGAGGATAGTAAAACATAATTATCTTGGACTGAGGAGTGGGGGTCCATGCTAGTGAGATACTTAAAAGTTAAAAGCATTAGTTTTTTCCCTTACAGCCAAATTAGTTAGATGGCACTTATGGAAAAAGATTTGAGCCAACAGAGTCTAAAAACCTGTTAAGCACCAGCTAAAATGATTGTAGATATTAAGTTAATGATTTTTGTATAGATTTTGACATGAATGGACTGCAGGAGAGTGGCTCTGACTGGTTCCCACTAAAGTAATATATAAACCAAGTAGGGTAACTCTTATACTAACCTGTGTAAACAAATTCACACATGCGTGATCAGCTGATAGCTGGATCAAATAATAAAAAATAGGTAAAATTTAAATAACTGCACATGACCCTCTCAGGATTTAGGTTTTTTATTTAATTTTATTGGCAACACTGATAACACTAGGTGAGTTTTACTTTTATCGTGTTTTTGTACTTCAATATGTGTGTGATAGTTAAATGATTTCTTATATAATTATAAGAGGAACTATAGTAAAGGTAAATCACATGTTTTTATTAAGATTTTAAGAACATACAGAAGACAGTGTAGCCTTAAATATAACTTGAAATTACTTTGTTTCCCTCCTTGGTTTATATATTACATTAGTTCCCACCAATAAATCATGGTGTGAACGCACTGCTACCAACTATGTCAAAATGAATTGCCCTAGTTGAGGTGACATCATAAACGATATGAAGCATTACTTTTCACTGGTGAAGTTAAGCATTACTGATGACTTAATTAAGTTTTTGATATTCATGTCCCTTTATTAAAGACATATTTGTTTTAAACTCATTTATTTTTATTTTACACGGTAGGATGGGCTTTAGTGTTGCCGAGTTTAGAACTAGGAAACTTTGGTCTGTGAAAAGGTGTTGGTAATCCTGCTATTTTTTATTGAAATATGTTGCCTGGGGTTGAAAACTAGTAGATATACCATAGTCACCATATTGGCTTAAAATAAGATTGGTGTGACTGTTCTGGGTCCTTTCATTAGATTCATGGCTGATGTTTCACATACAGTTGGTTTAAAGTCAAGTTTTATTTGCAGCTACACCTTACTGGCAGGCCGGAGCTCTGAAGCAGTACTACATCAGCAAAAGCTGTGCTACATCACAGCAATGCAACAGAACTATCAACAAGCTGATGAACCAGTGTACCCACATATGGTACGAGGACTGGAAGTGTGCCGATTGTTGTCAGGGAGACAGGTGTAACTATTACATCATTGTGAGTATGACGTAGTTAGTAAAAATTATCTAAACATTCAACTGGCCTCTTCACAGGGCACTGTCCTCTGTTGATAAAAATGAGTGACTTGTTATATCTGTAAAGAATGTAGAACAACAGGTGTGCATAAACTTGGTAATATATATATAATTATAAAGCTTGGTGGTATGCTAAATATTATCTTGGATGGTTTGTGGTACATGGTAACAAAATGTTTGAAGACTCCTGATGTAGAGCTGCAGCAAGTAGAATTAAACCTATTGACCCAATGCTTCTTAATAACTTACAATGAAGAAGTCAATAAGGGTGTTTGAGAGTGGACATGCGTATATCACCAATATATAAGTGGTACAGTTCTCATATTTAGAGTTGACCTTAACAAAGACACCTATAGTATTGTTCTCTGTGAGGGTAACAATTCTTTTGGTTGTTGAACCAAATTAAAGATGGTCGACGAATGGAATCAATTCCCTTATAGGATTTTGGCACAAAAGATAAGGAATGAGATCTCAAACATTTGGATTGTGTTGTAGCTTTACTTTGAACTCCATAGATAGTTCTAAGTCTGTGACAGCATAGAGATATATTACTAGAGGGCCCTATTGGTTGGATATTGAAACATTGAAAAAATAACCTGAACACATTCGACTATCAATATAATCAAATGAACTAACAAAATTACAGTGAATTATGTAGTAGAACCCTGAAAATATAAATTAAAACACAAACAATGTGCACAAACCGAAATCGATTTTTTTTATTACAACCTTAACTCACTCATAGAAGAGTGTCATTGAGTTTACACAGAGCCCCTAAAAGATGTTTTAGACCTTCAAATTTTTTGTCAATATGATTCTTATTGAACCATAGGGGGACCATAAAGGCAACAGTTTTCAAAATGAACTCATCGGAAGGTGAAATTCACAATATTGTGTTTTTATTTTATTTATTGTTAATTAATTTTATTTACTTGCCACTGTAGTTAGCAACTCTAAATTGGTTGTTACAAGTTTTCAAATTAACTGATAGGATAGAAGTTTTTAATATTTGTGTTTTATTTGATTATTTTTTATTTATTTGTGGACAACAACTTTCTGTGTTACCTTTACTGAGTTTTTTCTAAGTTATTTAATAATCCTATTTATTTTAATAAATATAACCAGGTTATAAACCGCCTCCGTGGCCGAGGTCGTAAAGGCGTTAGTCTTTACACTGACCTTTGACACCACAGAGGTCTGGGGTTCGCATCCCAGGTTATGCTCTCAGTTTATAGAAGATTATTGTTTGGATATATTATTGCCAACTTTAGAATACACTTTGAGCGTAACGGTTGCTACTACCACCCGAGGTGGTTCTCGCAGGGGTTATCCCTGATGAGCCGCAAGCTCTAAACGGGCATTATTATTATAACCAGGTTATAAAGACCAGCCTCTGATAGAGACACTATTCCCTCCAAACAAACTAATTACATGAACCCTTCTCTTGTAACCATGATCTGTAAGACTGGGGGATAGGGATGCTTTGGATAGGGGTACCAACTTAATTAAATATTTTATCTGTTACAGAGTGGTACCAGCCTGATAACATCTTCTCTATCCACTTTAATAGCTTTGCTGTCTTCTCTTATACTGGCAGCTTATGTTTAGCAGTCTCTACAACACCTGCCTGCTTTATTGTCATTCATGTCTACCAACCATCAATTAAGGACTTGATGAATCTTACCATCCCCTGTAATTACCTCATACATCAGGTCTCCCAACAAAACATGGACTCTTATGTCATACTAACACCTGTAGTTTAATCATATGGCATGTCTGCCAACAAAACATGAACTCAAAAGTACTATCTGACAGCTTTAGGTTTCATTTTATTATTATAACCTTAGAATAATACAATATATAGAAGGAGCACTACTGACAACACGAAAGGCGATTCACTGGTGGTCTTAAGTAATGCTGCCACCCTAACAATATACAATTTTCTTATAAAAAAGTTGGCAATACTTCCGGTTGCTGAATTATTATGTTCTATTATTAATTAATGATTGATTATTCATTAAATACTAATATAAATATCGGAGCATTACAATATTTTAAGCATTTTAAATTGTAGATTAACGTTTTTAATTAAAATTATTTTAAAAGTAGTCCTCGTCAACTAAATGTAGATTCTTTTATTCCGCTATCCTTTGCCATCTAAGGCAGGTTTTATTAAATACTCAGCAGGTGTTTTAAGTTATTATATTTGTTCTTTATGATCTTTTTTTTCATTAATGAATATTTATGACACATATTTAAAATAATGTTTTGTTGTTAGTGTGGTACCCCACTTAGGACCATCTGTCAACCGGCTTTCGTGTTATCAGTAGAATTACATTGTGTTTACAGTCCTATGCTCCTTCTATATTAGTATTATTCTAATATTACATCTGTTACCCTGAGTGTTGATAGCTGCATAAATCTACAAGAGATTAATTGCAATCAAAATAAACCAATTTATCGGGGCTCTGTTTTATTAAAAATTGGCTGTACTTAAAGACTCTGAGTCTGTGTTTCACTGATCAACTTGCAGCTTAAAATGAATAACTATTTTGTAATTCTGAGTGGAAACACTTAAGGAGGCTGAGTAATAGATTCTGCCAACCCCACCATGCTGAAACCAATCCGTCCAATCACGTAACTTCAGGGCTGTTTGTGAAAATCTGTTAAAATCTAATGATGGTTGTAACCTTGGTTGAAATATTTTCAAAAGCTAAATTACAAGTTATTGTTATGTTTTAAAATGAGCATAAATGGAGTCCATCGTAAAGAACGAAAGAATAAAAAGTCTCTCCACAGTTTATGATATTTATTTACAATAAAGCAGAGCGCTTTCGACCTAACAAGAGGTCATCATCAGTGCCTATTAAACAAATAAGACAAAAATAAATTTAAAAACCTTACTTAGAAAGAAAGAAAAAAAAAAAAAATAAATAAATAAATAAAAATACAAATAAGAACAGAAATGCAGTTAAACATAATAAATAAAATAAATTTACCGTTGAGCAGAGAATAAAAGATAGAAATTATTAATTAAACAAAATTAAGATAGAGGTTTGAGCAGGCTTGTAACAAGACACATACTGGTTGGTTTAGGGTGCGGCGCTCGCAGTAACGCATTGATAAGCGGCGTCCTCTCCCCTCTCTCGTTTAAGTTTAAATCACCAACAGTGTCTTGTCTTGAAAGCGCTCTGCTTTATTGTAAATAAATATCATAAACTGTGGAGAGACTTTTTATTCTTTCGTTCTTTACAAGTTATTATTATATGCTTTATAGTTAGTGCTTAGTTATACTTCTTAGTAGAGTTCCATCTTAAATTAATAGATAAAAGTAACATTTCATTCTATATGTTACAAAATATATTTTATTTTAATTATTCGACCATCTTCAGAACTAAAAGAAATTGCAACCAGGTTGCTTTTCTTTTTTCATCCTTTTGTTTCCCTCTCCTAATTCCTTTCCTTAACCAGCCCTTGCAGATTTTGTCTTGGTATCTGGGGTCTGGGGGACCTCCGGGGCCCCGGCGGCGCCCCCTCACTCCTGGATCCCTTGGGATGTTTGTTAAGGGTCTGGCAACACTGTTTCCCCCTCTCCCGACCGAAGCTTTAAAAGGCGAGGTTTCCCTCCTTTACTCGCTCAGTCCCTTTGGCCTCCCGTACTCTCTTCTTTAGCTCCAGGTATTATTTAACTATTATTATTTCTTTATTTTTTACAAGCTGATCAAAGCTGGCTTTGGTTCTCGTGTGCAAGTGGGGTCTTTCCTTCTTTTCGGGTTCTTCCGTTATCTCTTTTCCGTATTTTTCTTACTCCCCGGCTTAGAATCTTATTTTACGGGTTTTATCTGATTTCGTTCTTTTAGTTTGCCTTTCCCGTGCTTTCCTCTCTTAAAGGGGTGCAAAATCACTCACAATGGAAAAATCTCACCCCGATAAAGAGAGAGAAACACATTACTGACTAAGGCAGCAGTCTTTCAATATAATAGGACTCAGGGTTTGCTTAATACCCACTAAAACAGGTACACGCAAACTTCACAGACCTGGTGACCCCCATTGTCAATAATAGTACTTGGCATTTAATTACTACTAACATGAACCCATAAATATCAAGGCTTTGGTGACAAAACCATTTTGTTACTATTCAAATGTTACCTTAATTTAGTGTTTTATTTATTTATCCTCAAGGATAGTTCTTATCGTAATTATCTTTGTTTTTATAATTATCTTTGTTTTCGTAATTATCTTTGTTTTCATGATTATCTTTGTTTTCATAATTATCATTGTTTTTTATAATTACCTCTGTTTTCATAATTATCTTTGTTTTTTATAATTATCTTTGTTTTCATAATTATCATTGTTTTTTATAATTATCTTTGTTTTTGTCACTAATAATGTAAATCAGTTACATAAGCTAGCAATGTCCATGAAATAGATGTCATATAATAATTATAATCAAAATAATAAAATTTTGATTATTTCCTTAATATTTATCCTTTGTGCTTAACATACAAAATAAAATGAAAGGGGATTAGGTGAGTTCTTATTAGAGCTGGTCTCGTTCTATACTGTTGGTGGGGCTTTATATTTATTCTAAGCAAGTTGACTTAATCTCTACTCACATACCTTTGGTTTGCATGCAGGTACAATACCTGCATGCACGCTTATAGCCAAGGGAGGCCTCATCCTCTCTTACAAATTAGTTTTTATAGGAAGTACTTTACAGATGTGGGAAACACCGCCCCTGGCATTGGTACCCTCTGCCAAGTTTTAGCTAGCTACAGGCCTGTCCTACTAAGTAATACACCCCACTTGTATGCCAGCTATATTTGTGCAGACTCTTTTCCTTTATTCAAACCAAGTTTACAATCATCCTGTGGATCCAAACAGTTTTAATTAACCCCTGAATCGTTTGTTAATTTGAATTGTAATATTTTTTATGTATTTATTTGGAGCAAATCTATATGTTTGTTAATTTTTGTAAGATATTATCATTTTAGTATTAAGTGTATAGAAGCTAATTTTAACTGTTTAATACAAAGAGACAATGTAAAATATTTCTCCCACATACAAGTGACATCAGGGACAAGTTGAGTTCTATGGTATGTCCATTAGTTATCGATGCTCAAATTGCGGGAGATCTCTGGGCTCTAATTGGTTCCCACCTATAATTCACTCACATGCTAATCATTGCACCACCTGGACCCCTATAAATATAAATGTAATACTATGAGGAAAACTAGCAGCTGCGACCAATAGTCCAAAAGCCAGGCCTAAAAAACGTCACTTATTTTGTACTACTTCAAACCAAATATTTCTGAAAATATACCTCAAATTATGAAGAAAAACCATAGTCTGCCTATCCAGAGTGGAGCCTTTCATATGATTGCGCATGCTCAAAATTTTTTTAAATCGCACTAATTCTAGCTTTTTTGTAATAAGTGGCTCCCTGTAAGTCGTGTACAAAACATGAAGATACTATTTTCAAAGCTAATGAAATTTCCTATAAAACGAGTGTTTTTTCGTCAAAATTGGTTAAATACAACTAAAGTTATGACATTTGTTAAATAGCTAAAAATATGCACAAAAAGTCAATATTTTTTCAAAGAAATTCGCTGACTTTGCAAAATTAACCATTTTTTTGGTGTTTTTGAAAGAGCCATAACTTTGGTTGTAGTCATCCAATTTTGATGATTAAACACTCATTTTATAGAAAATTTTATCAGCTTTAAAAAATAGTCTCTTCATGTTTTGCACACGACTTACAGGGAGTCATTTATCGCAAGAAAACTATAATTAGTGCGATTTTATAACATTTTGAGTGAGCATAAAGGCTCCACTCTGAATAGGCAGTCTATGGTTTTCCTCCATAATTTAAAGTATATTTTCAGAATAATTTGGTTTGAAGTAATACAAAATGAGTCGCATTTTTTCAGGTCCGGCTCTTGGACTATAATAAAAAATTCAGATGCGGATTAATAATAAAGTGATGTAGAAATTCATACAGTAGGGGTGGGGCGCGGGACACAGTGGTCTAATCCCCCGAAATAAGCTGCTTTAGATGGACCTGCCCTAAGTTCACCCTTTCTCCGCTAGTGGCAGGTCGGTTCACCTTGTACCCCATATATAAAATAATTATTTCTTCAATTCCTAGATTAAAATTATTTAAAAGGGTCTTTAACAATGTTAAAAATTGTATTAATTATTTTAAAGGTATAATTTTCATAAAATGTTATAAAAATATAAACGCTGTGTTAATTTTAAGTAGACCTGATATCGTGATAACCATGATTTGTAGACAAACATCAAAAATGTTTGTAAACAAACATCAAACCGGGAAATTATAGATTTAATTTACGTCTTTGTTGTCTCATTATATCACACCTTTCGTAACACACGTTATCCTACTTTCTAAAAAAATATCTTATAAGCTACTAAAAAAGAAAAAAGTCAATGAATAAGATAAAAATCGTCTTGTTTACATTTTTATAAACATAAATAGAAGTATCAATTTAAAACTGATAACAATAGTGATAAGGGCACAAGGTGAAAACTAGCTCTCGGTGCGGTAGTTGATGCAACTAATCCCTGTTTTTTTCGGAACCACCTAAAACCAGGGAGTTAGACCACTGTGTCCCCCTGCCCCGACCCCTACTGTATGAATTTCTACATCACTTTAATTAAGAAGCATTTTATAAATAAACTTTCTGTATTATGATAAGAAAATGTGTTAGCGTGTTAATTTTATCAATTAGTTTGTTTATGTTAATTTGTATAATAATAAGATAATTTTTAAAAGTATTTATTTTGCTTGTTAAAATTTAGTGAGTTTTATTGGGAAATTATTTACATAATCTGTTTTATAAGCAATGCTCTATTGTACTAACTAAAATAACCAAATCCGTCCAAAATAATAATCTCTTAATTATTATGTTTTTTACCAAAATGTTTTTAGTATTTTATAGAAAATTTTTTATGTTTATAATAAGTTTTTATATTTATAGAAATAAATTGTATTTTAAGTATGAATTGTTTATTTTTGTTTAAATTTATTTGTTGGTTGTTGTAGTTAATGTTACTCAATCCATAGAGATATATACTAGAGGGGGCATAGCCTATCTCAATGTTATAAAAGGCCTGAAACATCATTTGGGGCTCTGTGTTACCTCACTGAAACCTCCTTCAAGAGTGAGTTAAGGTTATAATGAATCAATTGATTTTGACTTCCCGCACACTGGTTGTGTTTTGAATTGTATCTTTAATGCTCTACTATATAAGTTATTGTAATTTTGTACTGATTTGATTATATTTTAATAAAGGTTGTCCGGTTACTTTTTCGATGTTTCAAAATTTATCCTATGGGGCCCCTCCCTCTAGTAATAATATCTCTATGACTCAACCTAACTGTGTTCACTTTTCTTCATTCAAACCGTGGGCCTGTAGGAAAAGTATTGATTACACTTGAATTATCTGTTTTAAGACCTTCTTAGTGGTTTTAACCTAATTGTCTGTCTATCTGTGTGTGTTTTCATTGTAGCTCCTAGTATATTCAGAGGTGAAACTGAACAAAAATTAATGTCTAGGTCTCATGCATCCAGAAAGTAATTTTTAGTGGCACTAAATGCCATTAATGGCTCAGCAAAAAGCCATCTTTTTAGAACAAGGAAAAAATTATTAAATTGATTTTGAATTGTCATTGCAACAAGTTTATCTTGTTCTCTATAATCATTATCAACTTTAGTAAAATGCCTTAAGAAAATCAGGGGTTACTAATTTCCTTTAATCTAGCATCATTAGTAATTATAAATACCTTAAAATGAGGATAAGTTAATGAATGGTTTATGTTCTTGAGCCAAAAATAAGACATTTTAATATTTTTTACTACGCTGTGGAATGTTTTTAATAAAAACCATCAACTCCGTCTTTTCCACAAGATATTTACTTTATTAAGGCAGAACCGGCTTTCAGCTTACGCCATCATCAGTACTCTGATCATCAGGACTGATGGTCAGGACTCTGACCATCATCAGGACTCATAACAGAGGTCCTGGACAGTTGACGGCTCGATATCTTTCCAACACTGTTGATGGCGTAAGCTGAAAGCCGGTTCTGCCTTAATAAAGTAATTATCTTGTGGAAAAGACGGAGTTAATGGTTTTTATTAAGGCATTTTAATTCTTGGCAAATTTTTTCTAATGCCAATACTTAAGCTTCAATTTTAAGTCAAAATCTACAGTTTTTACACTTTGAGTACTTCTCACCAAAATAGTAGTTTTTAGACAAAAAATATGCAAGGGGCAAAATGTCTTGTATTGTAACCATTCCTAAAACCCAAAAAGTCCAATAAAAGTAAACTCAATTTATTTATTTTTTTTGCAAAATTCAGAGTTGCAAGGAACATGAAACATCTAGTTAACTACAGAGCCAAAAACAAGTCCCCTTAACACAAAAAAGTAGCCCAAGTTTCATTAAATTTATGTTGTCAATTAGTTAAAATTAACCAAGGGGGGGGGGGGAGTAGAATTTTCACCCAGTATAATAAACAAGTAAGTAAAGTTGCATTTCAATACAGGTAGTGCATCTACGGATTTTATAGAATCACAGCATCCCAACATGGTCAGCATGTAGATTGTTGGCACTGGCATTAAAATTAACCTTTTCCATTTAAGTACAAACATAGGGAGGTTAAAATGACACGAGTGCAGCAGATAGGATAAAACAAGGAACAATTTAATTCAGCTATCAATTATTGATGATCAGCTATCAATAAGTAATTGAAAGTTGAAAAGATGAAGGCTATGTAAATAAAATTAGTATATTAAATTATATTAATTGATTAAAAATTGTATGACTTTGTGTTTTGTGAATTTGTTTTGTTTTCTGTTTTATTATAGTCAATTTCCATGTTTTATGAGAACAATAAACATATTATTATTATTACTAAGAAAACTACAGCTGAAAAATAAATTAGCTCGAAATCAATTTTAGGTTAAAGAAATAATAAAGTTGAATTAAATGTAATAAAACAATTTATTAACTTAAAATTAGTATCTTATGTACAAATGCTATCAGAGACGATATATGCAATAAGTTGGTCGTCTTTCCAACCAGTCGTATTGCAATCAGTAAGCTTTCACTTCATCCTCATGTTGTTGTAAACAAGACAATGTTTACAAGGTTTTTGTTGTAAGGAGTCAAAACAGTAGCAACAGGTTGTTATTCTTGATCTAACCTGTTGCTCCAGATAAATGAAATGTAAACAAGACATTGTTTACAAGGTTTTGTTGTAAGGAAAGTCAAAACAGTAGCAACAGGTTGTTATTCTTGATCTAACCTGTTGCTCCAGATAAATGAAATGTAAACAAGACATTGTTTACAAGGTTGTTGTCGTCAAGGGAAGTCTAAGCAGTAGCAACAGGTTGTTGTTGTTGTTTACGTTGCTGTTTCTGTTGTTTCATATCAATCTGCTTCCTCTTTCTCTTCAAGACCTTAACATCATAGTTCCTATGCATCCTCCCTCTTACCATACTCTTGTACAGAGCCCTATAACAACATAACAATTATTTTAAGGTGGATTTTTTTTTTGAGAAACTGCACTAAAGTGCAGTTTCTCAAAAATGCACTAAAGTGCGGGTGGTATAATTATGACTCTTCTCAACTAACTCTTGATAATGAGGTTGCCATGATTCCAAAATATATATAGATAGATATATAAATAATATAATATAATATAGATATTATATAAATATAATATAGATTATATAGATTCAAAATATAAATAGAAGGAAGAGTCAATATTTTGAGATATTAAATAGCTAAACTACTTTAAGTCATACAAGAACCAGAGGCCAGATAAGCCCAGGGATAGATAGACCTCGAGGTCATTGGCTGGGACAGCGGCAGATTACCTGTGTTTCTTCTCCACCATCTTCTCCCTGAGTTTAAACTC
Organism: Microvelia longipes; assembly: GCA_018340805.1. Lineage (NCBI taxonomy): Eukaryota > Metazoa > Arthropoda > Insecta > Hemiptera > Veliidae > Microvelia > Microvelia longipes. The sequence continues at coordinate 90,283 of JACMZG010001872.1, read as the reverse complement.
CTGCCAGTCTTGCTTCTTCTGAGCATCTGGATCCACTGCTTCACTCACACCCTTCTTCACCTTCATGCTCTCCTACAAACACAATCATATTTTATTAGAGTAACATTCCCCTTATCTTCAATTTAAAATTCAAATTGGCTAAAATGGACTCTTCTTGCTCTCTAGAGTCAGCTAAAGTTAAAATAAGCATAGTAAAATGGACATAAGGGACTGAGGACCAGACATAGCACTAGAATTATACATAGTTATAGAACTAAGCAGAGCACCAGACCAAGCCTATGAAAGTAAAGCCTTAATGACAATTAGGACCCAGGCTTGCCGAGGGATTATTATTAGAGTGTAGGGCAGAAGTAATGCTTCTATGCATTGGACTTGAAGTTTTATGTACATTTACCCTCATGATTTAGTGTTTTCTACCTCTGCTGAGGGATTATTAACTATTAATTACATTTTTATATAATAAATACAAATATTATTGACTTCCTATTTAAATTATAAACAATTAATTAATTCAGACAATAAAAAATTTCTAATTAGGTTTGTTTGGCATGTTACTCCAGCGTACACTAGAGTAACTCTAAGTAAGAACTATGTTCAGGCACATCCACGATTCTACTCCAAACTGCACTACATTGTATTTCATAACAAATCTTGAGCAAGAAGCATCTTACTCTAAACTGCACTTTTTACTCTTCATAAAAGACAAAGTAAAGTAGAGTAAAATAAAGTTCTGGCGGGACCCTCATTATTTAGTGTTTTTTACTTTTGTGGAGGGATTAATGACTATTAACTCCCGACTAATTACTCTTATCACATGTGATAAAAATAATTTATGAGTTCTCAATGTATTTTAACAAAATTAAATAATTTTATAACTCTTAACTCTATTTTAAATTAATAAAACAACATATTAGTTGTAATTTTCGTGGTTTAAAATTATTTGTGCTCATAATAAACTATCAGTGATACATTTTCAAGTGCTTGTTGCTCACCATATTTGTTGTGTTATTATGAAATTATTACGAGGAATTATAGCAATTAATCATTGTTTTATTAATATGTACTATATTTAATAAAAGAGGGAGAGAGAGTTAATATATCACCTTACACCCCCTGAAATTTAATTCACTAGTCTCAACAGAAAGCTGATATATGTAAATACTTCATTTGAACAAAATTTGATTGAAAATTAGTGATTGGCCCAGTGATTTTTTTACAAAAGATAGAGCAGACATATAAAATAATAAGGATTCATTCAAATTCTAAGTAATGACTTCATAATTGAAACAAAAAGTAAGGTAAACAAAACTTGATTTTTTTTCACTGAAATTCTAACCACCTAAAACAATTTAGAACCAGTAAAATATCCACATTTTCAAACATAGCAATTCAATTAAAGTATTTATTTATTTTGTTTAGCTAGGAAGGTTAAACTTAGGAAAGATAATACAGGAAGGTTATTTACACCTTTTAACCTTTTTCTGTCCATGCACGTATCTAATTCAGAGTATACTCTACTTTACCCGAGATTATTCCAAAATAATCTAGACAGACCTCCGTGTCAAAATTACTTCGAAGTTTTTTTTTATTATTATTATTGGCATTGACCTGTTGATCATACAGCCATAAGAGCATCACGTTTGTTTTTTAAATTATCATTTATAACTTAGTAAATTTACAAGAAGGCAATTTTTTTTAACTAAATTATTATCCCCTTTATGTTTATCACCATTAAAAACTGAATGCAAAAATTAAGATTTTAATTTTTTTTACTCTTTTACTTCAAAGTTATAAACTAAAATACTGTAAGAAAGACAATAAAAAATTATTGCAGCAGACGTCCGACATGAGCCATCTTATTAGCGAATTATTTTTAAATAAAATCCAATAAAAAGAATACAAGTGCAGAGTAGAGTAGTGTACTCCAATTCATGAGCCAAACAAACCTAATTATTTACAAGTTTTATAGTTGTGAGATAATGTCGTTACCATAAGTTTCCTCTTGTTCTCATCGGTATCAGGTTCACTATCAGTGACATCAGTTTCATCCTCCTCACTGTTATCAGACTCATTCGAGTCACTACTGCTACCCATCTCTTCTTCTTCACTCTCTACTTTGTCTTCCACAGCCTCTATTTTGTCCATCTCACCATCTGATAACAAAATAAGCATAACAGTTTCACAAAAATGAGAACCTCGAGTAAGGGTTGGCTCTCATGAGACAGGCAAGAGGAGATGACTAGATAACTACTGACCTGTTTAATTAGTACCAGTCAAAATGATAGAAGCTTGAGTATAAGAATAGTTATTTATGCCACAAGGCTGAGAAGAGTGTCTTTATGCCACGGCAATTAGATTTACTGACGAGCGAAGCGAGTCGGGAAAAATTGCCAAGACATAAAGACATTCTCAGCCAGATGGCATACACTATTTTTTTTGAGGTAGCACTCACTAAATAAACTGCGCTATACTTAATTGAAAAAAAAAATTAACTTTATATTATCGTTTTCATTGAATTCATTCATAGCTTCACACTTTTACTCAAAAATGCTTTACAAGCAATGCTTTGAAAGCTTTACAAATAAACACACAAAAATTGTCAATTAGAACACCTTTTAAAAACGAAAAAAAATATTAGTCTACGAACAAAAACAGAAACAAAATGAACGTTTTTAAAGAAATCTCATAAAGGGTTTACACAGATTGTTTTTTTGAATACGCTACATTACAGTAATGGCGGCAATATATGAATTACTTTTACGACCTAGGAGTTTTTTTACATTCATTATTGTCCTCGGAGGTGAAAAATACTAAATAACCTCCTATAACAATAATGATTGGCTTCTTATCCTAAAAACGGCCCAATAAAGTGCTCAATTACGTACTACCTCAAAAAAAAAATATTTCACACAGGGAGCAAGGGGATCGGTAACAGTAATAAATAAATAAAAACCTTTATTTGTGCAGCAAAATTGAATTCTTACAAAACTTCAAATAAGAAATTAATAGATTTGACTTCTGAAAAATTGTTCCAATTGAATAAAAGGGGTATCTCAGTAAGCCTTCTCTTAACAAAAAGCAATAAGTGCAACAAAAATCATAATAATGCAGCTCTTTCTGCATTGGGGAAACACTGTTAAATATCTTTACACCAAGTGGCCATGTCCTACTTCTGATTTAGCCAATAAAGCTGTCTCCTATCAAAAGAAAGAAACAAGCCAAAAGATTGAAAAAGGTAGAGACAGAGGGCTGAAGGTGAGAATTCACACAACTAAGGCAATGTTGACACAATATAATTGTGCGAGAGACACAAAGGAAATGTAACAAGAAAAATGCAATGCTACATCTGGGAACTGTTCCATCATTCGACATTCGTCATACTTGATGGCTCGTCATATTTATTTAGAATAAATAATAATAAATTAGAAACAAACTATGTTGTAAATATTGATGATGAAAGACAAACTTCATTTAGAAGGGATCAAAAGATTAATAATAAAACATGCATTAACTTAAAAACTAATGTTAATAAAAAAATAAATGTAAATAAAAACAATAAAAAACATGCATTTAAAAACATAACTAAAAAAAATAGACTAAAATTATTGGTTCAAAACATGCAAGGCTTAGGGAACAAGGGAGAAGTGCTAGCAGCTGCCTCTCAGACTTATAACTGGGATGTTTTATGTTTGTGTGAACATTGGTTGAAGGAAGAAGAAATGGATTTAAATTTAGTTAAAGGTTATAAACCAATGTCCTGGTTCTGTAGGAAAGATAGGATTAGAGGGGGATCTGGCATATGGGTGAGAGATGAGTTAGTTGATAATGTAAAAATTAAGCGAAGAGTTGATCTAGAGAAAAAGAGTCAAGATTTTACTATTGAAATTAGTGCTGTTCAACTTGCTTTTAAAAGAAAATATAGTAAAGGGAAAATTATTATTATTTCTATTTACAGATCAGATAAGGGAAATTATAAAGAATTTATTGACTTTTTAGAAGAAATAATAAAAAAATGTTCTAATACTAATATTATATTGACAGGAGATTTAAATATAGATGGCCTGTCAGATAGTAGACGAAAAAAAGATCTGTTTAACTTATTTTCCAGGTACAATTTAGGTAATACTTGCATGAAAGCAACTAGGGTGACTAAAACGACAGCTACTCTCTTAGATTATGCTGTTACTAACATAAGTAAAGACAATGTAACAGCAGAAGTAGTTGAACTAGCAATTTCTGATCATAGTGGAATTCATTTCGAAACAGATCAATTTGAAAGAAAAACTAAATTAACTAAAATAATAGAAAAAAGAATTATTAATGAAGAAAATTTGGATAGTTTAATGCAAGAGTTGGACAGTAAAGATTGGAATCCAGTTTTTGATTCCAAATTAAGTTATCAAGAAAAATTTGATTATTTCTACAATGCACTACTAGACTCAGTTAATAACTATTTACCATTTAAAAAAATCAAAATAAAACAGTCTAGTAAAAATAATAAAAAATATTTAACTCCAGGTCTGTATGTTTCAGGAGAAATTTTAAGGAAGTTGCATCAGTTAAAAAAAGCTGATCCTACAATTATAGATTTTTATAAAAAATATAAGAAAACATATAAACAAACTGTAAAAGCTTTCTATAAGCTAGAAATGAGAGAAAACATTAATAAGATTATTGATAATTCAAATACCAACAACTCAAAAGAGTTGTGGAAAATAGTTAAAAAATCTAAAAATGAGACTAGTAATTGTAAAAAAATTGAAGAAATTGTATTATCTACAGGGGAAGTATGCAGAAATTCAACGGGTATAGCTAAAGCTTTTAATAAGTATTTCAAAGAATTGCCAGATGCTCAACCTGAAACTGTAGATCAGGTTGAGATAAACCATTACTTAGATAAATTAGAAACCTTTGAAAAATCTATTTTTACAAAACATTTTAGTGTTGAAGAAGTAAAAAAATTAATTTCTAAAATGAAAAATAAAACTAGCTTTGACATTTATGGTTTAAACAATAGACTTTTCAAACAGATTTCTCCTTTTCTTTTAACACCTTTAACATATTTAATAAATTGCATGCTGGAAAATGGGATTTTCATAGATAAATTAAAAGTTGGTAAGTTAGTACCATTGTACAAAAACAAAGGGGAAAGAAATCATTTAGGGAACTATAGACCTGTTGCCATGTTGCCAATACTATCCAAAATTTTTGAAAGAGCCATACATGAAAGGGTTTATCCATTTTTAGAAAAATTTAGTATTTTAAGTAATTGTCAGCATGGTTACAGAAAAAATAAATCAACTATTTCAGCCTTGAGATATATTACAAATCAATTTCATGAGAGTTTAGAAAGCAAAGAAAAATGTATAGTTGTTGTTGTTGACATGTCAAAAGCATTTGATCTGGTAGATCATTATTTGTTATTAAATAAATTATACAAGTTGGGAATCAAGGGTAAAATGCATGATACTATTAGAGATTATTTAAATAACAGAAAACAATGCACTGCTATTGAAGATGATAATGGAGAAATTAAATCTACTTATGAAGACATTTTGAGGGGAGTGCCTCAAGGGAGTATTTTAGGGCCTCTACTTTTTTCCCTTTATATAAATGATCTACCAGATGCATTATCTGAGGCTGATGACTGCATCTTATTCGCTGATGATCTAACAATCATTGTGAGAGGATCCGATGAGGTAGAAATATCTCACAGGAGTAATAGAGTTCTAAACCAGCTGAAACAATGGGTAAAAGTAAATAAATTAGTATTAAATGAGTTAAAAACAGAGGTTATGAAAGTAGGTAAATTTGAAAACAACAATGAAATAAAATATAAAAATAAAATACTTACCGAATGTAGAGGAACTAAGTTTTTAGGCTTGAATATTGACAGAAATATTGATTGGGAGAAACACATAGAATCCATAATAAAAAAACTTAATTCAAGCTACTATATTCTAAAGCACTTAAAAAAATATTTAAATTTGCACGAATTAATACAAATATATCATGGTCTTGTGACTTCAAAACTTTACGGAGTGAAATTTGGGGCAACTCAACAAAGCCAGTAAGGTTTTAAGGGCACAGAAGAAAATTATTAGATTAATTTATAATGCACCCCCTAGAGCTAGTTGTAAGAAAATTTTTCCAAAGCTAAAACTATTGACGATAACAGGTTTGTACATCTATAGAAATTTAAAACAAATGCATTTAATTAAAAAATAGTTGCAAAAAACATGCAGATGTACATAAATACAACACGAGGCATAAGAACAATTTTTTAGTTGAAAAGCATGTACAACTAAATATGAACAAAGTCAAAAGTACACTGCTATTAAATATTTAATGCTTTGTCGGAAAAAATAAAAAGTATAGAGGATAAGGACGACTTCTCTGATGCATGTTATAAACTTTTAATTGAAAAACCTATTTATAAAATATCAGATTTTTATAATGCATGAGTTTTATAAAAATAATTTTAGTATTGATTAAATATATAGTTTGTTCAGCGTGGAGGTTTATTTGTTTGTATTGTTTAAAAAAATGTTTTATAATGTTGTGACGCATTGCTATTGTATTGTCAAATACTTATTGCAAATATAGATATTTATTTATTTTATTTATTCTTAATGTCATGTCCCACTCTGTTTCGTTACGTCTAACTCATCAGGGCGCCGACAGAGCCTGAACTCACTCTGACCTTCAATTAATTCCGAAGAATATAATGTGAAGTACTTACCAGAGACGAGCGGTGCTCTCTTACCGCCATCATGCATGGCGGTAAAAATTAATTGAAGGTCAGAGTGAGTTCAGGCTCTGTTGGCGCCCTGATGACTTAGACGTAACGAAACAGAGTGGGACATGACATTATGTCGAGCCATCAAGTATGACGAATGTCGAATGATGGAACAGTTCCCAGATGTAGTATTGCATTTTGCTTGTTACATTTTCTTAGTGTCTCTCGCACAATTATATTGTGTCAACTATTCATGTTTTGCAAAACTCGGTAGTATCAAAATTATATAAGGCAATGTCTTTAGTATCTGTAGTCTTTGCTGAATTACTAAGTGACAACACTTACCCTGGTCATTGTCGTTAACCGGAGGTTCGTACTGAACATGTATCTTCTCCTTAAAGGGAGAGAGATGTGGAGGCAGGACACAGCCTATGAAGTATTTCTCAACTGGCAGCAGCTCTCCAGCATTGATGCTGTCAAACACCCACTGTGGCTGCACATAGTACCTACACATACATTTTAGTAACCAGTACAACTTCCTTTATACTTTACATCAATATTTTCTTTGTTTATTAATTTCATATAAAAAAAAATCATTATTCTTATTAATAATAAGAATAATGATATCCTCGGAGAATATGCTTAATTACACTGAATGGCTATTACAGAACAGACAGGAGCAATAATGCTTATAGTGCGATGAAGGTAAAAGCGGAAAGGGCTAAAAATGCTTGCTATCTCCACCACTACAACTTTCAACTGTATTTTTTCCAAATTTATAATTAGTAACAGTAGTTTTAAAATTGAGATGAGTCAGCATGTTGGCTGCAATGAATCAATCACCAAGCAGTTTACTCTATGGGACTGAGGATGTTATGGCTGAGTGGTGCCTCAACCTATGAGGTAGATAAAGACCTCAGAGACCCTGGACTATCTAAATTACCTTTAGAAATGTAACAAGCAAAATGCAATGCTACATCTGGGAACTGTTCCATCATTCGACATTTGTCATCATTGATGGCTCAACATAATGTCATGTCCCATTCAGTTTTTTACGTCTAACTCATCAGGACAGAATCTAAACTCACTCTGATCTTTACTTAAAACTCCAAACAATATAATTTAAAGCATTTACCAGAGATGAACCCCAAAGTAATTAAGAGAGATGCTCTCTTAAAAACATCATGCTTGCTAAGCGGAACATATATCAAGCAATGAGTTTGCCAAAACTTAAATAGGAGATACATAGCAAATTCAATGCTACATCTGGGAATGATGCAATATGCTTGTAACGTTCCTAGGTCTCTCTCACACAATTATATTGTACAAAACTTGGTAGTATCAAATAATACAGATAAAAAGGAATGTGACGTGCTGTACCTAGATATGTACTGCTTGTTCATGTCAGGTCTGTCTACAATCTGATGAGTAATGGTTTCATCCGATTCCTCAAATGAGGCACCGAGAAAGAGATCCTTGTCCCAAGACACCTGAGCACCAAGGCAGCGCAAGGCAAATGTAAGTGGTTCTCGAGGTACCTCCCGTCCCAGGAACACTTTGAGATCCGAGAACAGGTTCCTCAGTCGCTCTAGCCTCTCCTCTTCCTTCTTCATTTCGTCTGCTTCGTTCACACTGCTCGTCTATAACAATAAATGCCTGCTATAGTAGGTTCGGTCGTTCAAGGAACAGTCCTAATCTCCTGCACACCACCAATTGATACTTAGCTATTTACAGAGCTCAGAAACAGTGTTGGAAAACAAGGACTTTGGTATCAACTACTAAGCATATATTCTACATACTATCACTGTTTAAATCACAAGTTGTTTTGACCAAGATTTTGTGCTATAGATTCACCATGATGTTTAATAAAAAAAACACACTAGTACTAAAAACAAGTAATATATTGTCAACCACAATAGAATCAAAAAGATATAACCAAGGATCTTGAATAAAGGGGATGACGCACTAAGTCGATTTGCCATACAAACAAGTGACCCCATCGAATACAGAAAATAGAGAGAATTCAACACGAGACACACGTCAAAAACCAACTGCACATGCTTGGTACAAACTGCGCATGCTTACAATTCTTAAAACAGCGCAGGTCTTAAAATTTAGAGGCAAACTTACGTCACAATGGTTTCCATTGTTTATTGCTTGAGAAGGTTATAACAAAACACGCTTAAATTATCACTCACTGAAGAGGCAAATATATTCCAAAATTTAAAATTATATAAGCACAAATGACTTAACAAGCACCACAAATGAAACAATCACGAGAAGCAGAGAAGAAAGTTGCTTGCTACATAACCTGCGTTAGGCGCTTTTTTCATTATAATCAAGGGGAAGGGGTAAGTTTGCTTCTAATTCTCTATCTCATACAACTTCCATGGTGTCAGAAAATTTCCTTAATGCGTCATCCCCTTTATTCAACATCCTAGGATATAACTGACCGGTTTTGACTTTATGTCATCATCAGAGCTGTTTACAGAGTCTGTAAACAGCTCTGATGACAAAGTAAAGTCCAAACCGGTTAGTTATATTATTTTTATACTATCTTCGTTGACAATATATTACTTCTATCAGAAATTGGGCACAAATGAGACACCATTTGTGTCTCATTTGTGACATAGAATATTCAATCATGGAGACCAATATTACAAATAATATATTACTTGTTTTTAATTCTAGAGTGTTTTTTTTATTAATCATCATGGTACTATCATTGTATGTAAAATAAATTCAGTAAGATTAGCAAATTGTGGCCTGGCTTGTCAAAACACTCAAGTATTTTTTCAATATAACCTTTTTTATTCAATATATTTCAATAAATTTTTTTATTGAAATATACTCAATAAAAAAGGTTATATTGCAATAATACTTGAGTGTTTTGACAAGCCAGGCCAATGTTTTGAACTAATGCTGATAATAAGATGAAACCAAGGCCATTAGTTGGTCTCATATAGGACTATATTAGTGCCAAATTTTAAATTCATCCCAATTTTAAATTTTTGCTGATTCATTAATAAAAGTTAATAAGTCATAGAAACATTATCCAGACAGGACAGTTAGACATAAAGATTAATTTACGATTAAAATTTCAACTTTCGAGCATAAAAACACAAAGAGCTACAATGATAACAGACATAAACACTGGAAGTTTTAAAACGTCTGAAAGGGATAATTTAGGTGAAACATCAGTTTTGGATTTTTTATCGCTAACACATTACTTTTCCCAAGTACCTTATGTAAAATAATAGAAAAGCAAAAAGAAATGAATTTAGTACATTGTAGCATGTTACTATGTACATCAAAGATATTTAGCACAGTTCTGAGGGCTGTAAGAGCATGCAATACACACAGCAGTAGTTAGGCGTCTCCGGCTGGTCTAAGGTAAAATAATACAATGCCTAAGGTACAGCGGGAGATTCTTACCAGATTGAAGTTATCAAGCTGGACAGGTTCTTCTTCAGGTAGAGAGGTTGTTTTCTTTATGGGAGCCAGAGGTATGTTGAGAGCCGCAACTCGCTCCTCTTGGAAAGCACTCTTATCCACAATAGCATCTTCTCGCTCTGCAATGAATAATAACTGATAATAAGCATGAACACTAAAGCAATAAAGTAAGTATAGCAAGCTGTCTTGTTTCACAAACCCCACGAACAACAGGAAAATGTATCAATAGACAGATATCACTTTGTACAGTCACTTTAAAATAAAATGTAAACCTATGAGGTTTGTTTACACATTATAATTAGATTTGAAACAACACATCGTTCAAAACTACAAATAAACATATTGAGCCACCTCACTCCTGACACTGACTCCTAGAATCACAACTATATGAACCAGCAGCACCGGCTTACTAGTTCATGTTCTTACTTAAAAAACTATAATTCCTATCTTTAAAATTAAAAAAAAATGGTAAAATATTCTTTAAAATAATAAAAAGAAATCATTTCATTATTGATCATTTCAAAAAATGGTGATTAAAATTGTGTTACAATTAGTATTGGTAGTATTGTTCCATGCAATACAACTTGTACTTGACCTTTTTAGGGGGGGGGGAGTGGCCAAATAAATAAGAACCACTGATGTAGAGTAAATGCAATAATATTCACCTCTAACCCAACTATAAATATTTTAAATAGATGATTTTACCATTTGAAACCAAACCTGTAAGTCTCGAAAACCAAAATACCCATATTCAGTTTTCATATTTGTTATTAAAAAGACAATCTAAGAGTGGCTAAACCTGGTTCCCACAAGAGCAATGCGGGTCGGATTTTGAGACAGAATCAACATGAAAGGCTACGATACCTGTCTTAGAAGAGAAGACCGGAGGGTACTTGAGGTTAAGTTCACTGTAAAGTCTGAAGTTGACAAAACCTAGCAGCACCGTGTAGAACTGCACAAACGTAGACATTATCTTGAAGTCAACTTCTTCCTTAGACTGAGGCTGAAATACAACGACTTAATTACACTCAAAGCTACAAGGGACACTCAAGATAGCAGAGCACTGGGATATCGTTTTAGAACTCCAGACATGCTGTCAAATTAGCCTATAATATTTATATTTGTTTAATAGCTATGCATTTTGTTCAATGCTAAGTCCAGTTGAGAGGTACTCCCCATATTATCTATTTAAACTGACAAAACATTTAGCAGGTAGATATTTAATGATAATATTGCTCCACTGTCACAATGACTAAACATTATATAGATTTGTTATTCATACTTAAAACTAAATAAATTTACACAATAAATAGACTTCAAATTACATAATTTACAATTAAAAACTAAACTAAAAATTTTATGACCAGCATAGTATTCATTTTATGTTTATAAACGTCTATGGAGTCCCTTATTGCTTACCACAAGTTTATTGTTGTTTTTATAAATAAGGGTGCATTCGCAACGCTCGAGCGCTCGGGTCAGTGTGCTCAGTGGTGGAGGGGGATGGTGGGGGACAAAAATTCCCCCACCATCGTACTGACCACACTTGGTCTCGCGAACGCGTTTTATTCAGGCTCGTGCGTACAGTTATTAGGTTATGTTACTGTTGTTGTCATTTTTCAAAAATTCAATCGTTTAATTAAAAGTAAAACGTATAAATTAAAGAGAAACAGCAGAAAACAGCAGAAACACAACACAGTACATGTGAATATGAAGGTGAGATAAAATTTTGTATTTCCCGCTAAGAAGGTTTCAATTGAATAGGAGTGGGGAGAAGTGATCGAACTGAACCTGCCGAAAGCACGATTAGTAGGATCAGTCCCACCACTACTATCCTGGCTTCCCGCTTCTTTTGGCTCCTCCCCCTTGCCACGCCTCTGAGCACAATCATGGTAACTAGAATACACCTCTTGTTCAGAACGCTCTGAGCGCCGCGAATGCACCCTAAGTAATAAATAAATGAATAAATAAAGTTTTCTCTAAAAAAAAAATATTGTTAATTTTTTTTATCTTTTTTATAATTATTATGTGTAAAAGGATCGTGTGATCTGTTAATTTCAAATAAATAAATACATCCTGTGGAACCTCATCTATTGACTAGTAGGTTTATGTATGAAAATTTGTGATTCAACTGAAATTTAAACTTAGATTAAATGTTTATAGAGATACTTTTTTACCAACTTTTGTTTGATAATAAAAGTTGAAATTTACCATTTTGATGTATTTTAAAAATTCTAATATTCACTTCAACCTAATAATAACTAAACAGTACAGTTTAGTTACGATCCCAAGGTTGTCTTTAACACACCTAGTAGTGGCAACACTAGAGCGCAGAGCAGGGGTACCAACCTCAAAAGAAAAATGATGAGGCATGATCCAGGTGACAGTGACTCCCTTGATGTCAGCTTGGAAGTAATAGCCCTTAATGGATATGAAACACTTCCTGAGTCCTCTCGATGCTATGACTGCGTGCATGAACTCAAGGGTGAGGCGTCTGCAGAGTGTAGACTGCTCCCTAGGTATACGAGGCAAAGATGGGAAGTTAGCAAACAGGAAGCATAGTGTCAGGCAGTCGTCCAGATCGCGCAGTGCGTCTATGAATGTAGGGTACCTAAAACACACGTCACACGTATGCCTTAAAATTTAAAAGTAATTAAACTCATGCTTTTGGAACTACTTGAAAAAATAATACAAACAGTATTTAATGCTACTTAGGCTGTGAAGTGATTTTTTTTTAACTGGAGCTATTATGTTCACTTCAGAGTAAAGTAAGACAGTAAATATTATATAGTAAATATATTTACTATTAAATATTTACTATTATTTTCTATTAAATATGTACTATTATTTTTTATTAAATATTTAACATTATTTTCCATTATATATTTACTATTATTTTTTAATAAATATGTAATATTGTTTTCTATTATATATTTACTATTATTTTCTATTAAATATTTACTATTACATATGTACTATTACTTTTTTATTAAATATTTAATATTATTTTCTATTATATATTTACTATTATTTTCTATTATATTTACTTCTTCTTTTTGTCAAAAAATTATCATGTGTAGTAGGTAAAACACATTTATATAGTATTTTACAGTTTTATTAGTAATAAAAAGCAATTGATGTTGAAGATTTTTTTTATAATCAACTGATATTTTAATGCGTCAGCTCGACTGCAGTACTAAAAATGCCAGAGCTCTGATTTTGAGACCCTTTTGATTACTAAGTGATTATTTTATCTTCCTAAGAAGTAAAAAATCTTTTACCTCATAGGAGGCTAAATATTATCATTATTTAAAAATCCTTTTTAAATCCTTGTAATGAAAAATTGCTGCTTAGTTATGTTTCTTAGGCCCTAAAGTTACAATTTCACAGCGTAACTATAATTTAACACTACTAAGTTTCGCGAGAAATAAATATTTACTACACATAATTATGCCAGAGACTCGTAAGAATGTAACAAGCAATACATTACATCTGGCAACTACTGCACTCAATTTGCCAACATTTGAATCATCACTCACACTATTATGGGTAGAGACTAATTTGAAAAGTTAAGAACCATGTTTACAAGATATCATTAAGAGTACTTCTTTAGATAGTTACTCCCCCAGATGGTTACTCCCCAAAAGGGAGTAACCAAGGATTTGATGTAGATATTTGCTCCCTAATAACAAAGTAAGAAAAGGAGAGGTTGAAGGGCAAAAATGTTTATTAAAACCAAAGAAAAGGGAAAGTTAATAGGAAAGGGATCCTCTAGAAGTGGTCCTTTTGCCATATAAATACTCATGGGGCGACAGTATAGACAAAGTGTTGAATATAATGAATTTAATATAAATAAATTGGAGATATTCAACCTTTAATGGTAAAGGTTAAAAATAAAAGTACTACAAAAGGAATATTGGAAAAAACGTATAAAAATAAAATAAATCAGTAGTAAAATCATAAATAAATAGGTAAATATTTATAGAAAATAGAAATAATAATTATGGAATAATAAAGTACTTAAATTAATAATAAAGTGATAAATAATTATAACAAATAATGTGTAAGTAATATATGAAGAGTTTAAGTAAAAGTATAAAACACTAAAACCAAGAGCAATATACATAGACAACAGAGAAGCATATTTGATAAAAGCACAACAAATAAAAGAGTTACAGAAACATACAAGAAAAAATACATAACTTGGTACAAACCTAACTATAGAGCATGAGTTATATAGTATAAGATAGCGATGTACAGAAGTAACTATCTGAAAAAGATTACTCCTTTCATAGCGGGGTGGGGAGTAACCATCTGAAGAAGGTTACTCAGAGACCTTCTTTAATGGTTACTCCCCTCATAGCGTTGTTGGGAGTAACCATCTGAAGAAGGTTACTCAGAGACCTTCTTTGAATGGTTACTCCCCTCATAGCGTTGTAGGGGAGTAACCATCTGAAGAAGGTTACTCAGAGACCTTCTTTAAATAGTTACTCCCCTCATAGCGTGTTGGGGAGTAACCATCTGAAGAAGGTTACTCAGAGACCTTCTTTAAATGGTTACTCCCCTCATAGCGTTGTTGGGGAGTAACCATCTGAAGAAGGTTACTCAGAGACCTTGTTTAAATGGTTACTCCCCTTAGTTAAGAGGCCATATCTTTGTCTTTCCCCTATTCTACCCCAACAAAAGCCCTAATGCTTTTCTACATCCTCGGGTAAGAGCGTATAATAAGGTAAAATATATAAAGATTAGTAATAAAATCAAAAAACTAAGGGGAGTAACCAAAAAAGGGAGTAACCAGTCTAATCTGTCAAAGGGAGTAACAATCTAAAGAAGGTCACATTAAAAAAAGCAGTATAGTACTCCCTTCCCTAAAAAGGGATTAACTATCTAAAGAAGTGCCTCATTAAGGATATAAGAGTGAAAGTTACCTCTCCTTGACAATGTGATCCAGCCTCATGGTAGGTCTCTCTCTAAGCAATTTCTTCATCTCTCCATATTTACCCAGGGACTTGGCTTTTCCTATCTTTCTGCCATGCACCTGTAACACACCTCTACCGATAACTAACCACCTTAGAGAAACAAGTGACATTCACCAATAAAATATCAAGGTTTTGAAGCTCCTGAACCTACTCAATAAGAGATTAGATGCAGCATTCCCTGTCCTCAGCAAACAGAAAGCACATTACACTAACCTAAGCAAATAAGGTAAGTCTACGGATGGTCCTCAGCAAACAGAAAGCACATTACACTAACCTAAGCAAATAAGGTAAGTCTACGGATGGGAAAAGTTGCACAAAATTACAACCAAGTCAATATCATAGGAATTTTTATAAGAGTTTAACTGTTGCTGACTGAACCAATAACAAGACAATATCAATCTTATGACTAGGGTTGTGTGATCCAGGGAAAGTTTACCAATGGAAAGCAATATCCTAACTTTACTGTGAACATATCCTTCAATCTTATGACTAGGGTTGTGTGATCCAGAGAAAGTTTTCCAGTGGAAAGCAATTTCCTAACTTTACTGTGAACATATCCTTTAATCTTATGACTAGGGTTGTGTGATCCAGGGAAAGTTTTCCAATGGAAAGCAATTTCCTAACTTTACTGTGAACATATCCTTTAATCTTATGACTAGGGTTGTGTGATCCAGGGAAAGTTTTCCAATGGAAAGCAATTTCCTAACTTTACTGTGAACTATCCTTTAATCTTTGACTAGGGTTGTGTGATCCAGGGAAAGTTTTCCAATGGAAAGCAATTTCCTAACTTTACTGTGAACATATTCTTTAATCTTATGACTAGGGAAAGGATAAATTTTTGGAAGGTTTATTTATTTTATCTTCAAATAATTTTTGATACATTTTTTCTTTCCTGGGGAAATAAATCAGGGAATTAATTCTCAATTTTCCTGGGAACTTTTCGAGGGGAATGCTGGACATTTAAATTTACCAAGTCATGCTTATGACAATAATGTAATAAGATATGAAAAGAATTTAAATTTAAGAAGTTGTTGTTTGTAAACTCGTTATTAGCCTGACATACAAACCTTGTTTTCTCTGAGTTTCCATATGATGGGTTCGTGTAGTAAGAACTGAATATCCTTCTTGTGAAACAGAGTCTGAATGCCACCTTCACCTCGCTGTGCTTTTTTCCTGCTGTTTGGCTCCCTGGGATGGATTCCTTTTAGAATACACAGCTTCCTAAAGTCCTTGAGAGACAGCTGCAGTTTCCGCATAGCCTTGGCTCTCGTAAGGAACTTGGAACCTTCCCCTGCCTCATACTAGACAACACAACAAGCCAACTTTAAAACAACAACTGACATTTAAAAATTGGTTAAATAAATACATCAATAGTAAATAAATTGGCTATATTTAACAACAATTACTTTGGTCGTAAAATACACTGAAACGTGAATAAAAAAAATAATAAAGAAAAACTAGAGAGTGTGTGTCAACACCTTAAAGTTGGACCTGAGGCTATTGGGATCTAGCTGTGATACCATATTTGCAGAGCCCCTATGAGAGTAGAGAGGGGGAGGCTACAATAAGCAAGTAGAAATAAAAATACTAGAGTAGGGTTGGCATGCCTGCACCCCCATAAAATTTCTTTTATAACCCATATTAACCAACATTAGAGTGATGTAGAAATTTCAACACTAGGGGGGAGGGCACATAATTATTGCTGAGTCATTATTGTGGGTTAATGACATCATAAAAAATTATTTTCTGGATACCTCAACTAGATCTACAGTCCTGATTTTTGTAGAAAGGTTTCAACTCCTCTAGCATAAATACACTGGAGCTACAATGATAACAGACACACACACACACAGATAGACAATTTTGTGAAAACCTCTTAAGCATCTCTTTTGTTGAAGGTTCAATTTTGGTTATAAGGAAGTTTAAAACAAAAAAATTATTTAATTAAATTGTGATATCTTTGCATATTGATAAAGTTACAATAAAAAATCATAACAAAAGTTATTTGATGAAAAAAGATAATATTTAAGTGAAATAATAGTTTGACAAGGTTTTCAGTTAAATACGATCGGCTCTGAAGGTACATAATAGTGTATTAGGGGATCGATCTAGACTTCAACTCTCTAGTTCTAGCCTATCCGACTGGATTCCCTCGACATGGCTTTTACAGCGAATGTAACTGTATTTAGATATCGTACTTAATACGTTCCGCGGATTTAGAACACTTACTACGTACACACAGCGTATTTAACAGGTCAACTAACTTCAAGGTTCTTACAGCGTATTTGTTTAGTCGATCGAGTGAGATAACGTGATAACTGATCCCGCTAAAACATAGCGTCTTTTATAGTGAAGGTTCACTTTTGGTTATAAGAAAGTTTGAACCACGGATCTAGAAGTGTGTGTAAACGTACTAATTGAAGACACCACAGGTGGTAGGAGTGGAAATCTCCTAAAAATAAATCTCAATAATATTATCTTAAGGAGATATAATAATGACATCCAAAAAAATATCAATAACTACAAAGTGTTGCAAGAAAATAAGCACTGCAATAGCTCTTAAACCAATCAAATTACTGGATATGACTTGAATGTAGAAAACAGTAGTAAATCTTAACTTGATTACAAATCAACTCACCTTCTTCTTCCTCATTTTAGCCATCTTCTTTTGATTTACTTATGTCAAACTAATAACTCATTAATAAATGATAATAATTAATACAGATTCACAGCACAAGTGAAACAAAATTAGCAAAAACGTGCGCTTTGACAGGCAAAGCAAACACGTGAGAAGAATTTTGACATTTCGGTGTTTTGTTAAAGCTACTAAACGTAATAACAACACATATTCGCGTTTAATTTTTTAGCGGCTATAAAAAATGCATAAGGATTAACCTTAATTATTTCATTTAAACGTAGATCTACGCTTTCTACGTTTTATTAAAATGATAAATAATACGCTTTTTTACTTGAAAAGAGTTTAACGTATAACTTTATGACTTTATTTTCATTCAATTTATAACTCAAATCCGCTTAGGTTTTATTATCTCTGACTCAAATTAAATGAATTAAAAACAAACTTGGACAACACTGATATTTTACAAGGACAACAAATGGTGGATTTTTGTGCACAAATACTTTTTTGTTGTTTTTGATAAGTACTTGAAATTTTGTGTTAAAGGAATTATTTGATATCAATATCTATGTGATTTAATAATGTTAGACTTTTTAAGTGTCGTATCCCGTAGACCCGAACAGATTTTAATTTGAAGGTGATATTCTTGTTGTCATTTATTAATAAAACGATTTAAAATTACGTGTGTTGTTGGCCCTATCTCATGGCCACAGTTGCATTAAATAGTTTCTTTGTTCCTTGTTTTTTGCGATAAGAAGCTAATTTGTCATTTGTTTTAAATACGCAATTGCTTTTTTAAACTTGATTTATTTATAATATGAAACTTAAAGTTTTTGTTTCGTGAATTGATGAGCCATCAGCTGTTTATTTAATTCAAACGATGACTTCATTTTGTTATTGTTTTCGGTTTAATTAGATTATTTGTCTTTGTTGAATACGAGATTAGGGTTAATCTTTTAGGTGCTGTGAAAGCAGTTGTTGCCAGACAAGATCTGGACAGTGAGTTGACCCAGAGTGTCTTGTATAATAATTGACATTGAATTTTATTATGTTAAGGAATTTAGCCTTTATATTTTTATGTTCTAATGTGAACATGAAAAAACTGTAACTTACTTGTTTACTTATATTTTTACTGTAACTTATTGTTTAAACTAATCTAACCCGAATTGAATTTTGTAGTCATGTATGTTATTTATAACGGGTTAGATTATGCGTGAATGTATACATCATAACATATTGTCATTAGTGTTAGAGCTATTGTGGAATATAATTAACAAGTGACTTAACTTATGTATTTCGGGCTTTTTATATGACTGGGAATAGTTACATAGAGTGACAGAAATTCGTATAAGACAAAAACATGAAAATTTTAATTTTTGGGTGCAAAGAGAACAACTCTAGAGTATTAGTTTAGAAAATGTTATAATATTTGATATCTTCAGTGGCAGCCATGGCTAAAATATCAAGAAAAATCCAGTCGGATCACTTGTTATTCTATTCCACTATAATTGGAGCTAAAGTTATTTTAAGAGGGGGGGGGGAGAGGAGGAAGTTAACTCTCTCTTAAAAACACTGGGACAAGCAAAACATTCTCTAGCATAGCTAATTATGACAGATAAAAGCAGCTGTGAGCCTACCATTTAATATTAAAAAAATGATTGAGTTCTCCTTTTATTTACACAGGAACCTCTCCTCCTGCAGCTCTATAATACAGCACACGGCGTAAATCAGTTGACAGCGAATAAAAATAAATTGAGGGAACCAAATTTTTCTGGATGTTATACCATGCCCTCAATTTCAAATCAGGCCAATCATATCGGTTACTCAACACTAATTTCCCATGCTGTCAACTGATTTTAGCTGTGTGTCTTACTATAATATCCCAGACACTACTTGAGGGATGTCTCGGGTAGTATGGCACAGTGATTAGGGGTCTGGTAGCATACCAATTTCCAATAGTCCTTTTCTCTACCTGACAGAGAATAATGCCTCCCCACTCCTCTAAATTCCCCTTTGGCAATATCGGCAAAGATTTAAATTGCACCCTTCAAACTGTCAGCACTTTATACAACACAGATCATTGTAGGATATATGGGATGGTTAATAAATTATTTTTTATTAATAGATACATAAATAGTCTCTCCATTAAATAGTACATCAATGAATTTTCTCAAGAGTTAACTTTCTGCCGCATCTGGCCATCATCAGTCTATAAAAACCCCAAGAAAAGTCAACAAACTTAAAATAATTAAAAACATAAAATACAAAATGTCTAAAATGAAGCAAAAAGAAAATTACTTAAATTAGGAAACAACAAAGGAATTAATAAATTAGCGAGAAGCTTTGTTTTGTATTTTTCTTTTTGCTTAGTGTTAGACATTTTGTATTTTTGCAAATACAAAAAAAATAATAATTTTTATATTAATTTAAAACTTTACAGCTATTATTTAAAATTGCTTGTAGTTTAGAAGTTTCCAGGTTTGTTTAGAATGATTGTGTGGACACATATTTAAATAAATAAATAAATCTTTATTAACATAAAATACAATAAATGCACAAAAGATACATCGACACTTAATACTATTTAAATAAAAAAGCCCTCATCAAATAGATTGGCATAGGTTTAATGTCTTTAAATCAAATCTGCGCTCCTAATCAAATTTTATTTCTTTAAATTCTGAAAAAGAGTACAAGGGATTTTGAAGCAATATTACTTTAATATTCTTTTTAAAAATTCTTTTCATTTAATATTCTAATTTTGTAGGCAGTACATTGTATAATTTAAGTCCAACTTGAATTGAGTTGTACTTAGCTGTCTTTGTTAGCCTATACCTTTCTACAGAGTATTGACCAGTCTGTCTGGTGTAATAACAATGAATATTTTCTATAGTTGTTAAGGAAGTTCTAGCTTTATGTATAAATAAAAGAATCTGATAGCAATAGAGAGAATAGATAGTTAACATTTCATTATTTAAAAAATATTTCTTACAAGATTCTCTTGGAGGAATCTTCAACATAACCCTAAGTGTCTTTTTTTGAATAATAAAAAGTCTATTAACAGTGGGGCACTTCCCCATATCATAAGTGCCATAAGATAAATACTGAAAAAATGAGCATAATAATGGGTTTCAATGAATTTAGAGACAAAGATTGAGGAGGTTTTCCTAAGCATATATACAACTGGTACTTAATCTCTTGGCTAAGTGTGTGATATGAGGTTCCCAGGATAACTTATTATCTATGTGAACACCTAAAAATTTAAAAAGAATGAAGATCATTCGATTAAAATTAAACATAAAGTTAACAGTCTTATTTTCATTCAATTTGACTTTATTAGCATTGCACCAATCAATTAAAACTTTCATGGCTTTAGATTTTAGTTGTTCTAAATCATCTGATGATTTAGAAGAAGGACTATACCGTAACATCAGCAAACAGAAAAGGCTGCTGCAACTAAGTGCCTCATTACTTGGGAAGGTCGTTAATATAAATTAAAAAATAAAATAGGTCCTAACACAGACCCTTGTCTGACTCCGTGTTTTATTTTTAAGAAACCAGATTGAGCACCATTTAAATCAATGTATTGTACCCACCCAAGTAAGTATGATATTACCAAATTTATTGATTTTGTATCAAAACCATAAAATGCTAAATTTGATTTTAAAATTTCTATTTGAACACTGTCAAATGCCTTAGAGAAGTCAAAAAAATAAGCTAAAACAATTTCTTGAATATGGTAACTCTTCATGCAAATATTGATAAAATTTGTAACAGCCTGAGTAGTGTTTAATCCTTCCTGTACCTGACTGATGCTCATAAAAAGTTTGTTGGTTTCAAAGTAATTAATTAATTGATTTTTACACAAATTTCAATAACTTTAGCTAAGCAAGGAATTAAGGATATGGGACGCTAGTTACTATAATCATCTCTGTCCCCTTTTTTATAAAGAGGAATGACTCTAGCTATTTTCAAGGCATCTGGAAAGATTCCTTGATCAAAACATTCATTAATAAGTGTGGTCAAGGTTTCAGCAATAATAGGTGAAATATTTTTCAAAATAATAAAATTCACCCCCAAATTACTTTGGATCCATTTAAAATGGATCCAAAGTAATAGTTATTTATACGAGAAGGTGTGGAAGGAAGTTTTACAACTCGAGTTTAAGTTTTCTCCTGAAGCGAAGCTGAAAGAGGAATATTTATTAGCTCTGGAAAGAGAGATAAACTAGTTAGCCATCGAGGCTTTCTGAGGAAGATTATTAACATTTTGGCACCAAAGGCTCTAGAGATAGAGATAATAACATGCTTAAAACCTTCCTTCCACAAACAAACAAAATATTTCCTTCCTTCCAGGAACAAAATATTGAATTATTCTGTTGAAGCTGTAATTCTAAGCAACCAAGTTATTACTATAGTTAATGATAATAGTATTTAATGAATTCATAAAGACTATAATATACAAGTATAAAGATGGAGTAGAGATAGCTGCAGGGTTGATGGAACAGACAAAAGTATTGCACCATTCTTACTTTGATTCCACATTTAACCAAAGTAAATATTAATCTGGCTTTTGTCTGCCAATGCAATACGCTGCTACTTACACCCCTAGGGAGGGAAATGACAGTTCCCTCCTGTTAAACTGTTCCTGGTAAAATCTACTCCTAAATATCTACTCGCGGTAGGTATAATTTTACTCCTAGGAGTAAAATCTACTCCTGGTAAACAGACCAGGAGTAGATAAAAATATATAATATATCTTGGGGAACCATAATTGTTTTTTTTCGGTTCTCTTAATATTTGAGCAATTTTATCATGTATTACCACATTGTTACCATGTATTACCACAATATCCAGATCATTTTTCTAACATGATGATATTTTTCAGATAGAGCTGTGTTATGAGTGTTTCTCAAATATTGGGCCAACGATGGTCCAATATTACCGTCACCAATAATATTCAACAACTCTAAACAAGACCATTGTTGGTCTTCGCCATTGTGATAAATTCTAAAACTAAGAGTCATTTTTGATTTCTTCATTATTTTATAGTGAGTGAGTAAATAATTATTTGACTAATTAAAACAAAAAAAATTAAAAGTAGTCTTAAGTAGTTGTTAAATTAGTTTAAAAGATCAGATACGGAGTACTTGGGAAGTTTTTCTCATCAAGTTGGGTTCACTACTTACATTCTCATTACTTTGACTTGATTCACTTGTCCTCAGAATTTGAAATCAAATAATTTATATTGTATTATGTCTTGGCACTCAATGTGTTTGTCCCTAGACTGTAAAAACTGCAGTTTTATTCCCAGTGATCACCTATCCAGGTATTGACCTTGGTTGAAGCTGCTTACACTTGAAAACACTTCTAGACTTGATTTTTGTGCCTTGTTTCAACTCTCTAGGCTTAATACACAGGGAGCTACCATGGTAACAGACAAACAACTGTGTAAGGCTCTCTCTGAAGATCTTAAAAACTTATATAAAATGGAAAATTTATTTAAAATCCTGGTTTCTGATTTTTGAGGAAAAGTAAAACTTTTCTAAAATTGACTGCAATTAAATAACAGTAGTCCTATTATAAAATACCTCATGGGCATTTTATTGCCGAAAATTCTACTTTTTAGTTAAGAAGATCTTTCCATCTCTGCAATTTGGAAGGGACCTTTGCATCCCTGTAATTTTGAGGGGACCTTTGAATCCCTGTATTTTTGCAGGGACCTTCCATCCTTGTAATTTTGCAGGGACCTTTCCATCCCTGTAATTTTGAAGGGACCTTTGCATCCCTGCAATTCTCCCTATTATTCCTTTATAGATTTTGAAGGACCATTGTTTTGACTTGAAAATAACCTGTATAGGTTGACTTGTGCATTGCCTTGATTTGTATTGTCAGTTCTTTTGTTGTTTCATTAATAAAGCTTTTTTTGTAGTTGGCTAGTGTGAAAGACGAAGATGAAGCAGATACGGGAGGTATGTGTGTTGCTCCTATGCTGGTTCTGTGCTGTGACAGGTGACATCATGGTCTACATACAGGAGACTCACAGGAAGATAGACGTAGAGTTCAGGGACATGTCTTCTACTTTTGGATCTCCCATTCCTCCCCAGGGTATTAAGGTATGTACACAAGGCTCCTATATACCCTGACAGAATATTAATGTATGTACACAAGATTCCTATATACCCTGACAGGGTATTAAGGTATGTACAAAAGACTCCTATACACCAGATATTAAGATATATATATGCCAGGATATTAAGGTATTGTACACAAGGCTCCTATATATCCTGCCAGGGTATTGAGTTATATACTTAGTGAAACAAATGCTAAAAGATTTATTAAGATTCCTAAGTCTAAGTTTAGTCTAAGGTTTTTAAAAGAAACACTTTAAAGTCCAAAAAAGAAACTATTATATTAATCTTTGGATCTCATCTAAGAATCCTGACCAATAAAGTTGTTTCCCTTCCAAGAGTTTTTGCTCCCTTGATGAGGAGGTCTTTTAATAGCTGGGATGTAGATGTTATTACAATTTGAACAATTACCTAGATGCTGAATGTTTTAAGTCTCTCATTTGGTTTCTGTCTAAAAATTGGTTGACTTTGACTTTGACCTCAGACTTTGAGCCTTTACTTTTTATTAAGTGTTCTAATTACTACTTAGCGTTTAATGTTATGCATTGGTTTTTTAGGCGTTTGTAGTGTACTCGAAACCAGCGACTGCTTGCACCACCATAGCACCCCCACCAACCGATGTGATTAACTTTACAGGACACTGGGCTGTCCTTATACAACGAGGAGACTGCAACTTTGAGAAGAAGATCAGAGAGGCTCAGGCTGCAGGATATGATGTAGCTATAGTTCACAATGTCAACTCTAGTGAACTTAGTATGTTAACATTGCATTTTATCTAAGTAAAACCTACAGGACACTGTATTTAACTATAACAAAATTAAGAAGCAATCCAATTACAGAAATGATTTTGCCAACCCCCCCCCCATCCCCTCCCTTTAAAACTGAGCTGTAGTCTTAGAATAATACTATATATAGAAGGAGCACAGGACCGTAAACACAATGTAATTCCACTGATAACACAAAAGCCGGTTGACTGGTGCAACTAAGTAATGCTGCCAACCTGACAACAAAACATTATTTTAAATATTTGTCATTAATATCTATTAATGAAGAAAGATCGTAAAAACAAATATAATAACTTAAAACACCTGCTGAGTATTTAATAAAACTGGTCTTAGATGGCAAAAGGGTGGCGGAATACAAGAATCTACATTTAGTTGTTGAGGACTACTTTTTATATATAATTTTAATAAATACATTAAACTACAATTTAAAATGCATAAAATATTGTAATGCACCGATATTTATATTAGTATTTTATGAATAATCAATCATTAATTAATAATAGAACATAATAATTCAGCAACCGGAAATATTGCCAACTTTTTTTTAGAAAATTATATATTTTAAGGATGACAGCATGCATTACTTAGTTGCACCAGTGAACCAGCTTTCGTGTTATCAGTAGTGCTCCTTCTATATATAGTATTATTCTAAGGCTGTAGTAATACAACTTATATATTTTTTTTAAATTGTCAAATATCCAATAAAGCGAGTGTTTAATCATCAAAATCTGATAACCACAACCAAAGTTATGGCTCTTTCAAAGACACCAAAAAAATGGTTAATTTATGCAAAGTCAGCGAATTTCTTTGAAAAAATATCGTCTTCTTGTTCGTTTTTTTGGTCATTTAACAAATGTCATAACTTTAGTTGCAGTTATCTGATTTTACCGAAAAAACACTCGATTTGTAGTAAATGTTATCTGCCTTAAAAAAATGTTCTCTTCATGTTTTGCACACACCCCACAGTGAACCACTTATTGCAAGTAAACAGGAATTTGTGCGATTTTATAATATTTTGAGAGAGCGCATTCATATGAAGGGCTCCATTCTGGATAGGCAGACTATGCTTTGCCTTTATAAATTAAGGTATATTATTAGAAAAGCTTGGTTTGAATTAGCACAAAATGAGTGACACTTTTTAGCCCTGGCTCTTGGACTATTTAAAGGTTTAAAAGTTGAGGCTTTGTTTCTATCTTGTACTGTGTAA
Source organism: Microvelia longipes (assembly GCA_018340805.1). Taxonomy (NCBI): domain Eukaryota; kingdom Metazoa; phylum Arthropoda; class Insecta; order Hemiptera; family Veliidae; genus Microvelia; species Microvelia longipes. The sequence continues at coordinate 64,358 of JACMZG010001872.1, read as the reverse complement.
TCCAAACAAGGTGTCAATCATGGAACAAACTTTCCCGACCAATTGAATTCAAAATTCTAATGCAAGAAATAGTATATTATGCTACTAGGCAGCAAATTGGAATTTTGCAGACGAGTTTTATAAATTTGCCTGCGAGCTGAAGGCGAGGGTGGGCTATGGAAATTACCTGCAGAGGCGTAAGCCGAGACAGGTAATTAATTGCACGAGTCTGCAATGTTTCCTTTGCTGCATAGCAGCATATACTATTTTATCTACTAACAGCAGAAAAAATACACAAGAGATTATTTTAAATACTTGCTGCGAGATTTTACAGGCAGTAAAGACTGCTTTGAAGTAGATGCAACGCTGACAATATCAGGTGAAGTATGGTCCAATAACTCGTTAATGTCAACAATGTTTGTATCTTTATTCACTTCACTGTTGTTCTCACTCATTATGTTTTAGTAACTTAACTTTAGTTTACAGATTTAGTTTTTTGATAACGTTCTATTTTTGTAACTTTATATACTTAAACTAAATATAACAACATGAAATACAAAATCTGACGACTTAAACATTAAAAATCTGTCGATTCATAAACAGCTGGTAAATAATTTAATTTAATGCCAAAATTATCAGTGTTGCCAATTTGTTTCCTAAACATTATATATATTAGATAAACAAATGTTAAATGTTAAACCTTTTAATAATAATATCGTAATTTTAAGTAACAAAAAAGAAAGTTACATACTAGAAACAAGCTAGAATAAATCATAGTTTACAAAATAAAACAATACCAAAATTCACGCAATAATTTGTAAAATAATAACCTCCGCTCATTCATTTTCCCGCCTAGGGAGTTTTGACTTGTTTCCCATGTTATTTAAATGAGCCATAACTCCCTAGTACTTTTTTCATTACCAAAACATTTTGCGTACTGTTTTAAAATGTTTCCCTTATTGTTTGACAGTGTAGGTAAAATGACATTTTGCAGCTTAAAAACAGTCCAGTAATGGCTAATTTTGCTGCCGTGAGTAGATAAAATCAATTATATTAAAGTGCACATCTATTTATGTAATCAGTTATAGAACTGTGCTGATGTATTGATTAATTAAAAACGTCTGTGTTTGTGTGTGCAGTGAGGATGCAAGCGAGTAATCCAGAGGGTATTATAATCCCATCTATATTCGTAGGATCCACGACAGGACTCTTCATTAAGGACAACTATCTCTATGATAAAGGGTAACTACTCTCCAATCTATTTACAGTCTTCATGTCTAATCAAGTGCAAATGTAAAGTTAAGCCAAGTTCAAGTCAAAGTCGTCATGTTTGAAGAAGAGCTTGTTCTTTAAATTGTCCTCAATCCCACTGTTATTTTGACTTATTAGAACCACTAGAGCAGTTTGCCTAATTTCAATTCCTAGTATGTTCTTAAAGAGCATTGTATTCGCGATTCAAAGTCCGTAGCAGCGCCACTGTTGCTGATAAGAAATTGATAACGAAAGGGTGATCGTTGTTAAAGTCCTTATGGGAGTTTTTTGGTTTTTCTTATTTGTGACGATTATTTCTCTAAATTTTTTATCAAAGTGCTTTAATTTAATTAATTTCAGGGCGTATTAACTTAGTAGAATCACTTTTTCATTGAAAAATAGGTTTTAATGGGTTGTCACGAGTATTTAAATAGAGTGATAAGATGGTAACATTTACAATTTAGTGTTTTATTTTAGTTATTGTTAATTAATGTTACTTTTAAATAATTTTAGTTTACACAAACACACAAAATTACCTTTTAATTGCATTGAATAGTTTAAATTAGTTGTTACAGGTATTTAAATTAACTGATAACAAGCCGATTTTCACCATAATGGTGTTTTAATTTATAAATCAATTTTATTTACACACTAAAATAATAAATAACTCAATAAATTTACGTTTTTGTAAAATGTTTGTTTAAATCATCCGTTTAGGTTTTATTATTTCTGGGTTAAATCGGACAAATCCAAGTCTGTAGTGATAAGAGCCTGATTCTATATTTAAAATCCTGGAATAATCAAAGTATTTATCTATGAAATATTGGACATTTTTTTAGCACCGAGGGTCGTTTTATTAATTTTTATCTCATTTATCACAAGTTAACGAACAATAAAGGAATAAAAGATGAATTTTCAACAGCTCCCATGCTAATCCTATTATAAAAAAAAATTCGATCACCCTTTCGTTTTCCCGCCATTGGTATTGCCAACCTTACAACTATTTCTTTGAATCGCGAATAGTTAAGCTATTGTAATTTTTTATTAACAACACCTTCCTGAGCTAGGTTATTAAAGTGTTGGTACCCTTACCTCTGAGTGAACTCTTAGAGGTTAAGTACATGCATCCCAGATTAAGCTCTCAGTATGTATAATATTATTGTTTTAATAAATGATTGCCAACTTTAGATTATAATTTGAGCCTTAACAGCTGCTTCCTACCACTTGAGTTTGTTCACACAGGGGTTGGCTTTGATGAGTCGCAAGTCTCTAAACAGTTACTATTATATTAATATAATATTTTCTTAGTCTTTAAAGCTCTTTGTTAATATTTTAAAAGACTTTGAATTCAAAATAAAAAAAATATTTTGATTTTGATGTCATGGCACAGCATTTTAAATCACTCAGATTTTCTCTTTATAGTTTAAAGAGTCAAAATGACCTGCAAAATATTAAGTCAAGTTTATAGTATAGTGTAAAGTTGACAATTGAAATGTTGCAGGTATTATATATTCATAGATGATGATGAGAGTCCGTTTGACATCGGGACCCATCTCCTGCTTCCCTTCGCTGTGGTCGTTGCTATCTGCTTCATAGCTATGATAGGATTTATGGTAATGACTTGCGAGATTACCTGTACAGAACTTTACTTACTGGCGTAATATTAAGAGTTGATGTTATCAAGCTCCTAAGCCCTATGAGATTAACCTTTTCATTGGTCTGTCACTTGAGACCAACAGCATTTTTTCTGTCATAGGACTTTGGTGACTTGAATAAAAGCTCTTAGTATCCTGTAGTGATGAAGTGCAAATGTATATCTGAGTCAAGCACTATGTTTTTATGCACTACCTTATTATTATTACCTGTGTTAAATTTAGATAGAAGATAATCTTGAATTATTTTTAACATAAAACTAAGATAATTCAGGTCAAATACGTCACTATTTGCATCCTGTTATTACATTAGATTTCAATTCTATTCCTAAATACGAAAACTTCTACTTATAATGTTTTACTTTTTACATAATTTGATACTACTGGGTTTGGCAAAACATGAATAGTTGACTTGGTGGTAAGTGAGCACACCTCGTCTCTGGTAAATACTTCACATTATATTCTTCGGAATTATTTGAAGGTCAGAGTGAGTTTAGGCTCTGTCGGCACTCTGATGAGTTAGACGTGGAAATGACATTGTGTCGAGCCATCAATGATTTCAAATGATGGAACAGTTCCCAGATTTGAGTAGCATTGCATTTTGCTTGTTACATTTTCTCGGTGTTTCTTGCACAATTATATTGTATGGCCCAATTATATTTTACTTTTTATCATGTATACCGTAGGTTTATAGTAAAAGTATTGTGTTTGCAAAAAAATCAGGATTTCACTTGAGTTATCCTTTTCAGATGTTTTAAGACCTCCTGAGTGGTTTTCACAAAGTTGTCTGTGTCGGTGTGTGTCTGTTATCATAATAGCTCCCACTATGTTTATGGTAGAGTTGGAACTTAGTACAATAATTTATTATTAGGTCTAGTAGCGCTTGTTATACCATGTTACCGTTATGCAAGAAATAAGTACACTAGGTATCATTTCAATACATCTTCTAGTGTATTTATGGTTTTTGCTGAATCACTAATATTAAGCAGTGTTAACCAAACTCAGTACCTGGATGGGTGACCGCTGGGAAATACCAGTCATAGTTTTTACTATCTGGGGACAAGCAATGCTCCGAAGACAAACTGAGAAGAAAAATGAGATGGTTTTCATATTCTAAAGAGGAGTGAAGGGATGGTGAGGTGGTGCTTGTACCTGTTGGCATCTGGATACCATAGTTGGCCCAAATAGTGAAGTAATAAGTAGCTCAACAAGGCATCTGTTTTACTCTCTGTATTATAGGATCCCAACTAGCAAGGTACAGGGGAGTAACTAACTGAACCAGGCCATATAAATGGAACATTTAATGTTATACTTTTTTACAAACGAGAAATCCTAAAAAATTTGATATTAAGTATATCAAATTTTTGGATTGGGTGGTTTGCTGAGACTGACAGGTATTGGTTTTGTTTCAGGTGGTAAAGTGTATAAAGGATCATAGGAGAGCACGGAGACATAGGTTACCCAACTCTTCTCTAAAGAAGATTCCGACAGCCAAGTTCAAAAAGGGAGATCCCTACGAAACATGTGCAATATGTCTAGATGACTTTGTAGAGGGAGAGAAACTAAGGATTCTTCCCTGCTCTCATGGTAAGTTCATAAGCTATATGTCTAAATGACTTTGTAGAGGGAGAGAGAGAACTCGGTACATGGCAAACACCTGAAAATTGTTTTAATTTTTTTGTTTTTTAGCTTGTTTTATTATTGAGACTTATTATGTTGCGTAGGCTATCACTGCAAGTGTATAGATCCATGGCTGACTCGTAACAAGCGAGTGTGTCCTATGTGTAAAAGACTAGTGTTTGCCGAGGATGAGACGGTGCCTACAGACTCAGAGTCAGGCAGTGATTATGAAGATGATAACACACCTCTGCTGCGCAATGCTAGGAATAACAACCAGGGCGGAGGCACCTTCACTAACGTATGTTCCTTTACAAAATTTGGTTCTTTTTTTATTTTTACCAAGTGAAGCATCAGGATTCTTTACTAATCATCCCAAAATAAATAGAATCCAATTGAGAGTACAAAGATTAAAAACCTGAATGATAAATAAAAAACAGTTCCAAAACCTACCAAGATTAATCTTTTAACCTTAGCAGAGTTTTTAGATTCATCCATTTTTGAAATCGAAAAATAGAACATTTTGACCAATTCTTTCATATTTCTGCGGCTACATGGCTGTACCAAATGGGCCAATAATTGGGATTTATTCTTCTTTTTACCTGCCTACCTGCCAGCCATTTTAATTGGAGCTATGGCAAGATTTTTTTTTATCTGTGTTTATTTGATATGGAAGGAACCAATAATTTTTCTATGAGTAATGTACTCTACTATTAAGTCATGTTTAAATAAAAATCAAAAAGCTGGGAAAACTGTTAGAGGGAAACATCCTAATTGGTCCAGTAATAAATGAATTGTAAACTAAAACTTGTGGTCTAAAATCTTTTAGACCAATAATATAGATTAGATTAGATTAAGATTTATTTATTATTTTAAAAGCATACATACAGTATAACATAAATATCAGCATAAAACATTTATAAGTAATATAATAATAATAATAAAAGTCTATTTGACAATGAAATATGCAAATGAAACTATGAAAATAATAAATTATTTAATAGCCGCATAAGCTATAGCTTGTGCGCGGCTATATATTTCATCATTATTTGTTTTTCCTTATAATTTATAGATAGTATATTATTTGAAGTGACTTTTTCCTGGCCTGTCAGTTTGAATTTTAACATGACAGGGTTGTATTGAGGTTAGTGAGTTAAAGACATGACTCCGCATATTCATAATGCTATTATCTCCCCATCTATGTATTTCTCCTCTTTATCAGTTCCATGCTCTAATTTTCCCTCCACTTTTAATTTCAGTTCTCAGCAGTCTTTCCCTGGCTTCCTTTGAACCCAGTGATTCTGTAGTTGAAAGTCTACCTTTCAAAATTTGTTTTAAATTGTTATTAATTTATTGAATTCTTTGATAAGTGTATAAATAAATGGTAAAACTGTTTTCAGTCAAATAAAAGTCATCCTCAGAACTGATGAAAATAATTTATTTGTTCCTCTTTTGAATCTAGAAGATATTAAATTTGAGACCTAAATGCATTCAGGTTTAGAAGTCTCAAAACTAGCCACCTCATTAGGAAATTTTGTTCAAAGAAAATAAGCTTAAAAAAGCTTATGAGCTAGAAAAATACTTCTGGAGTCCTACACTGTGTAATGTTCTGTTGTAATTTAAGAGTAATCAGTAATGTATACAATACTTTAGAACTAGATGGTGTAGCTTTGTTTGTTTTATCAGTTGTTAACAACAACAAGTGTGTGGGATCAGATGCTGAGGGCAGTCATGTGTAGAGTGGTTAGTGTGCTGTGTGGACTAATGCTGGTTGTTTTGTTTGTCATTGTTATTGTGCTGATATGGATGTTTGATAAGTTACAACTCCCTGATATTTCCCAGTGTTTTGTCAAATATAAGCATTTTAGTGAGAAATAAGCCTGAGAAAAGCAGTATATGTCAGATATATACCATCTTAGTAGAAAATGAGGTAAAGAAACGGCTATGTTTTCATAAATATAAATAAATAGTGAGTAGATGAGTTGAAGGACAGCTGTGTTTTGTACAAATATAACTTTAGTGAAGAATAAGAGGAATAAAGAAACACTATTATGGTTACCTAACAGAGGTAACCTTATGATACTCCATCAGACCCCCTTATCATTGTGTTATTTTACTCTAGTCCTCCCTTGTTATTAGCACCATAACTAGAGACAGAGAAATGACAAACAATTTCTCATTTCTCTGTCTCCTGCTTTTATTTTGATAATTTTAATTTTCTCTTGTCAATTAATTACATATTTACCTTTAGGCAATATTTATATGTATTTAGACTCACATCAGTTATGGTGCTAATAGATATATAATGCATTTTGACTTTTATATCATGCATGAATAGAAGTTTAGTGGCAGATGTAGAGCATGTACACAAGTAGAAAATTTAATATTTTGACATAGTTAGAAACTCTAGCTACAATATTCATATGAATATGCCCCATGTTAAGGGCAAAATATCATAAGATGGAAATATAATATCTATATAATTATACTCAATTAAGTGTCCTATTTCAATTAGTTATATCTAATAGGTGACATATCTCTCTAATATAGGTGCTATATCTCTCTAATATAGGTGCTATATCTCTCTAATATAGTGCTATATCTCTCTAATATAGGTGCTATATGTGTGTGTTGTAGAATGACTTGCGAGCCAGACTACTAAGTAGGTTTCTGGCCAACCTGAACGAACAGAGTAACTGGCGTGATCCAGGTCCCTCTCATTCCCAGTCTCTCCCGGACTCTATTACTATAGACTCTTCATCTGCCAACTCTGTGGAATCGAGCCCTGGGTTCCACGATGTACCCCAGCAGGCCAATCCGTTTGAGCAAAACGCCACACTACATCACAGTCAGTTCCAAGTGGACATTCTCCCCCCACCCCCAGGTAACAAACCCGTCTATCTTGGGCAAACTACTCCTCATTCTGTTGGTTTCCTGCAAGTGTATAAAAAAAACTATACTTGGTCCAAAAAGTTTAATTATATCAAACTGCATAATGTAAAGGCAAAAATGTAGACTTAAATTCTAAATAAATTGGTACGAAAGCAATACATTTGGAGAGTGACCCCATCTTGAGGCAAGATAAAAGAAAACCTACAACAATTAAAAAACAATAAATGACACAAAACAAAAAATTCACTGAGTCGATAAACACACATAAATCAGTAATGCACATACAACAAAAGTTGAACAAGGAATAGAATAGAATATAATAAAAAAATGTGTTTATTTACAAATAAAAAATAAAATAATATATATATATATATATATATATAATATATATATATATATATATATATATATATTATATATTATTATTATATATATAATAAGTTATATATAACAATAACTTAACAAACGTTACTACCATGGTTTGAGACCGTTGGTCTTTGATTATTCTAATTATTTTATATGCAATTGTATATTTTTTAATCATTTTTTTAAATATTTTATTTTATTGTTCATTTATTTTTAACTGGCATTATACCGTTATGTTTTAAAGAGTGAGAACTGGTTGAGATTTTTCATTAAAATTACCTGGACTTGTGATACTTAGCAATAAGAAAAAGTAATAAAAAATAAATAGGTGATAAGGGCACTTATAAGAGACTAGTTTTTTAATAGGTAACTATATTTCGCTACATCCTTGTAGCATATTCATGTTAATCCATTTTAGGGCCTTTGTCCCCCGTTCACCTTTTCCCGGGTTAACGGGTGAACGGGGGACAAAGGCTCTAAAATAGATTAACATGAATATGCTACGAGGATGTAGCGAAATATAGTTACCTATTAAAGAAAACTAGTCTCTTTTTTTTGAAGACTGCAGTCCTATATAATATTAATTTATTTAATAACTCTCACAACGTTTCATTGAGCTAAGCTCAACATCTTCAGGTGAAACTAATAAAACTAAAATTTTAATGCAAAAGTTTTTTTTTAAAACGGAAGTTATAAAATTGAAAATAATTTAGAAAACGTCAGTAAACAAAAATATTAAGTAGGCAGGGACAAACTATTAACTGAACGGTGATTTGTAATTGTAGACGGAGGGATTGTATTTTTAGGGGGTCTTTTTAAATTTAAAATATTTGAATAAATGCTATTTATATTGTTAGTATCCTGTTTTTTATTCATGGTTTTAGGGTCAGTTTTGATGTAAAGACTTTCTAAAATGTGTCGTTTGTTCAAATGTTTTTTGGAATGTATGACTTTAATATCAATTTTATGTTTTTTCTTGATCATATATTGAGCTATGGCTGTATGTGTGTCTAAATTGTCTGCATTTTTATTATGGACCCTAAGCCTGTTTAGAAATAACTGTGATGTTTCACCGGGATATGTTTTATCTCAATTTTTACAAGGAATTTGATAAACTATATTTGAATGGTCTAAAGTTGTAATAGGACCTTTGATTTTTGAATAAAAAAATTAGAAAGATTTTAGATTAAATGGATTTTTTGAACAATTTTGATGTTGTTTAAGTTAAATAGTTTTATAATCTGTTTAGTAGGATTTCCGAGATTAGGTATGGATGCAAATTTAGGATTTTGAGCATTAGTGTTATTTGAATTTTTATTAGTAGAAGGAATAATAATTATACACTTCAAAAATCTCTAAATTGAAAAAAAAAATCTTTACTATAATTGTATAAAATCTAATTTAAATTAACTGTATAAACTATAAATTTAAAATTTTATATTTCATTTTATTCAAAAAGTATTTCAGAATTAATAATAATGATACATTTACTAAATCAATATTGCTGTGTAATTTATTTTTATTAATTTTGAATGATTCAATTTAGTTTTATATTTAATAAAAATAATGTCTAAAAAAATCAAATGAATTGATTGATTGAAAATTGAATTCTTTTGTAAGTTGCCTTCTATATCTGAGAGCCTCAATGAGAAACATTACGAATTTTTTCATATTGTCCCCTACAGTAATAAATTGATAGTAACGTTCTAATGTGAAGAATTTACTCTTAAAATGTCAAATTCTGTATTTAGTAATAATAGGACATTCTGAACTAAAGTGAAATGTGGTCTCTTCTTAATAGACCAAGAGCCCAAGGGTGTTTAGTTAATAAAAAGTGTAATGGCTGGAACCGGTCTCAATTTTTCGTAAATACCTTCCTGAACAAGGATCTGCAATTCTGCTGACTCGTATCGGATGGGTGTCCCAGGCAGAACGCACTTTAGGGGTCAAAGGTTCTACCTGGGACACCCATCCGATACGAGTCGGCAGAATTGCAGATCCTTGTTCAGGAAGGTATTTACTAAAAATTAAGACTGGTTCCAGCCATTACACTTTTTATTAATTTGGGTGCTAAATTTGACCTCTAAAGTGCGTTCTTCTTGGGACACCCATCCGATACGAGTCGGCAGAGTTGCAGATCCTTCTTCAGAAAGGTATTTACGAAAAATTGAGACCGGTTTCAGCCATTACACTTTTTATTAACAAAACACCCCTGGGCTCTTGGTCTATAACTTAGATTACAAAAAGAACATTATGCCTTCCTCTTTCCTTTATTCCACGATATAGCATTGAGATTGACATGAGCACATCTTACTTTAAAGAACCATATTATTTCTGCCATAGTTGAACAAGGTTAGGATGCCTTCCTTCCTTGTTCAACTCTTGTTGTATGTAGATTCATGTGCATTACTGATTTATGTGTGTTTTAGACTCTGGGCAATTTTTGTTTTCTGTCTTAGACTTTTTTATCTATTATGTAATTTATAGTTTTTTCATTGTTATTTAGCTGTGATTTATAGTTTTTAATTTGTATGTAGTTTTTGTTTTATCTTGCCTGAAGATGGAGTCTCTCCTGAAATACATTGCTACCATGTAAATTTATTGAGTTTAACTCTCATTTTATTTACTTTTACATTATGGCATTCTACACTAAGAAAATTAAAATTTTAAGGAAAATACTAAACTGCATAAACTTCTTTTTATTTACTTCTTAAGGAAACGGATAAAAACCCAACTAATGTCACATAAAAAAGTAAATTAAAATAATTATACACTTTAATTATACACTAACATCCTCTTTGGGATCATTTCTACTAACTGGATTGAAAAAAAAAAAATAAAATGAATTACTTTTTATTTTTCGGACACAGGATGGGACATGTGTGCCTTGTGAACACGAATAAAGGCGAAATATCGTTTTGATGTAGTTGGTTGAAGTTTTATTCCGTCCCATCCTGTGTCCGAAAAATAAAAGCATAAAACAATGGAGACTAATACTAAAAATAAAATGAATTAGATATTTTCATGGCTTGTTGCCTTAAGCCAGAGCTTCCATAGCTTGAAATAAATCTTGATTTCTGTTTGAAGTTACTGTAATAAAGATATTACAGCAAGGGATGTTGAGAGACATCTTGGGGAAGAGATCTCGAGGGACATTTTAGAGAAAATATCTTGAGGGACATCATATCATGGATCAAAAAACATCTTCAAAACTGAAATAGGTGATTGAAGAAGGGGTTGCTTAAAATTTGATTAAAACCCAGCTTGTATGAATGCAGAGATGTTTTGAACCTTGCTCTTTGACCTGAGCTTTTATTTTGTGTAAAACTAACTGCCTATGAGTTAGTTTTAAAACTTTAGACTTCTTTCAATTTCCATTATTGTGTTCTCTTTGTGATTTAAAAGTCCATTATGAAAATTGGCTAAAATGCAATTCTGATGAAGATGAAGTCAGTTAAATTTTGACATTTTTTTACAGACAGTCACAGCATCCAGGCAAATATCGAGGGGGACTCCTCCACATCTCATGACTGCTGAGTCATCTCTCAACACAGTCTATTTCGTATTGATGAATGCATATGGAGCTAGAGCAGAGCTGTCGAGCACTTTGTCTATTGCTGCTGAGGTGGTTATAAAGGCACTGCTATCGCAGCTCTAGTTTTGCTGCAGATTGAAGACTTTATTGCGTTTTGATGGTATAACAATACCAGAGAAGGAGGGGCTCCAAAATTTTGTATCTTTTTCTCAAACAGTACTTGGTAAATTTATAACTGAAAATTGTGATAGAGTAAGAATTAAAATAATCCCAGTAAGAGATATCTCTGTGATCATGGGTTTTGAATTTATACAGGGTGGCTCATTACGTCAAGTTGCTACATTACCAGGAAAATTCACTTGGGGTTCTTCTTTATAATTTTTCTGTTTTTTACTTTTCCTCATTTATACTGTAGTTATAAACAGAAAGTAATGTGTTAGCACTAAAAGCTGCAATTTTAACTGAATGATTAATTCCAGGTGTTTTTCCTAAATTGTCAGTCTGTATGCCTGTTTCTGTTGGAAATTTAAAACTTGGTATAAAAATCAATTCGAAGTTTCAGAAGTGCTTTCTGAAAAATGTTTTTGACATTATTTATTGTCAGTAATGACTCATCAAAAATTTCTGAAAATTCACAAAACAGAAAAATGTTTAGATCGATTTTAAATTTGGCACCCTAGAATTCCTATATAAGACCCATAAATGTGCCAAGGTTCAGTGGATTATCAGCAGTAGTACAAGTAAACTTGTGTTGCATTAAAACTTTGAAATATTGGTAACTTCTACTCCGAAAGTAATGTTTTACAAAAGTTAGAAAAAAGGTTTTCCTGAGCTTTTTGTTTGTCATAGCCTGTGTTATGAAGATAAATCCAAAGTTTTGCTTCCAATGAGAGGCATCTTCATGGATGAACACAAGCCTTTTTCTCAAGTCTACTCAGTTCATTATTTTCTGCCCCTTCTGTGAATAGACGTGCCCCCTTAACATAGTCAGGAAAACTAGTCAAGCCTCGACAAATGTCATAGCAATAAATATATCTTATTACATTTAGTACGTTCACACACACTCTAGATCCGGGGATCGTATAGAATACATATACAATATGGTCAACTAACTTCACGGTTCTTGCAGCGTATTTGTTTAGTCGATCGAGTGATAACTGATCCCACCAAAACATGGCGTCTTGTGTAGTGAAGCTTCACTTTTGGTTATAAGAAAGTTTAAAACAAAAAATATATTTAATTAAATTGTGATTTCTTTACATAATAATAAAGTTACACTAAATAATAATTTAGTTATGGTTATGGTGGTAGGGATTTTTTTCTCTTTTTATGTGAGGGGTTGACAGTGGCTTCTCTGATTGGTCAATCCTCAAAATACTTATAACCTTGGGGATTTTTAAACTAAACAATAGACTGTAGAGCTGAATAAAACACCAAAGTCTCTCCACAAATCGTTTATTACTATAAACAGAGCCGGCTTTCGATCATCATCAGTGCCTAACCCAACATACAAAGAAAAATCGTTGGGTTAGGCACTGATGATGATGGAGAGATCGAAAGCCGGCTATGTTTATAGTAATAAACGATTTGTGGAGAGACTTTGGTGTTTAATTCAGCTTTATATACTAACTCCACTGCTCAGTTTTATTGTCATAATAGACTGTAGTATTAGTTCCTCTTGGTAAATTTTGGAAACAGTGTACTCTTGGGGTACAAGGTTCATAGTCTTTGGTGCAATACAAGTTTATCGCTAAACAAGAAAATAGTTTTATTGAGAGTAATTTTATCTGAAATAAACATCAAATTTTTGGTCTTTTCCATCTGTAAGCAACTCTAGCTGGTGACTAGTCTGTATATTTGTCGTGGGTAAGATTTGATGTCTCGAGAGGTGTCTACTCTGAATTATGCAATGTGTCATATTACGTTATTGTCATAAACGAAAACTTAAGTAGGCCTAGAAACGTGACGTAGTTTCTTCTCTGTAACCTCGTCTTGTAATATTTCCAAAGATTAAATCACAAAAAGCTTAAATTGTGTTAAATAAAATGAAGAACGAAGAGAAAGGTTTTGCAAAATAAATAAAGATCAATGACTAATTAGTTCCATCCACAGTTTTTATTCTAGTTTTTTTAATTTATTTTAATAATTATATTTAATTGTAAATAATTTTGATATCCTACTTGTTTATTAATTAGTTAGGACAAGAAATATTGTTTTATTTTATCTAGTTGGAATTGAGCAGACTCCACAAAACTCTTGATCAATTTTTTTTACGGCAGTTTTCATAATGTTTTTATTACGTGACAGCTGATCCTTGTCTTTCATTCTTGTCACTTCGTATATATAAATATATATAAAATCATCTACTCACATGTTATTTAAGTCTGGGTTGAAGTAATTAATTGTGCCAGTATAAATATGAAGTGCACACATTTGAGAGACACGGTGTAGGCTGTGGTGGTGCTTAGCTTACCTATTTTTTTTCAATATTTGTTGAAACATTGGTGACATTATTGAATTTGACTCAATTTAAGTTTTAATTATCTTTAGTAAAGATTTTTTTATCTTTAATGGATAATTAACGTAAATTAAGAGTGGGAACAATGTGGAGTTCATCATCACTTCCAAGATAACTTTTATAAAGATGTAATTATTTTGGTTTAAAGATTATATTGTGAGTATATGTTGCATTTTATGTTGTTGTTACATTTGCCTGGGACAATTATGTGTTTTTTATGTTCTCCTTGAACATCTTGCCGATTCTTTCTTGGATATCGTGTTGTAAACATATACGTAGCAATGAAGGTTATAATATTTGAAAAATTGTCTGGAGGATTAAAAATAGTGTTACTTCAACCCACCAGTTGCCTTTGTTAGAGCAAAGAAGCATTTGATTTTTATTGACCCTCATTTTTATAAAAACAATTTAATCGTGTTACGACTATCTTACAGTATCATTAAGGTTTTAGCGAATTTCTGAACAAAAACTGAACTGATGAGGTTGGGTGATAAAGGGAAGAGGTTTATTTTTGAAAGGTCTCGCTGGTTAGGAATGCAAGCATGTTTTTTTAATTCATTACCTAAGACTATTTGTTCTTATTATCGCATTTTTAGCTGTATGGATTACGGATTTATGAGCTCAAGTTGGTTAGAGCTGCTGTCATGCAAGATAAGTTTACTTTTAAATGATTTAGGCCCTTATTTAAAGACATTTCTGTTAACTATTCTTTAAACGTCCTTAAAGCTTATTTTAGGTGAGACTATAGGAGCTATAGTCTCACCTATAAGGTGCGGTCGAATATCCACGACCTTCTAGAACGTTGGATCACCAACCAACTTTTTTTTCAAAATTTTCAGTAATTAGCCGGATTTGTGATAAATGAAGCCTATTTCCGTAATCTGCACGCTCTTTTGGTTAATCTCAAAGAGTATTTACATTTCAACAATTTTTAATCTAACTTGGTACATACATAACTACTGTTAGACGTCATATTTTGTGTTATATTTTGACATGTCATATTTGTTAACATTGACGTCTAACAGTAGTTATGTATGTACCAAGTTAGATTAAAAATAAATCGTTGAGGGAATGTAAATACTCTTTGAGGTTAACCAAAAGAGCATGCAGATTACGGAAATAGGCTTCATTTATCACAAATCCGGCTAATTACTGAAAATTTTGAAAAAAAAGTTATAAAATTTGTTCAATGTTCTAGAAGGCCGTGGATATTTGACCGCGCCTTATTTATAGGAGACTGCAAATGCTATGCATTTCAAGCTAGTTTTAGGTCACCTTAACAAATAGGTAAGGAAAGTTTCTTTCAATAGGGGCTTTATTTTGTAGATCCGTGGTTTACAAATAAATCTCATATAAAACTTTTACAAACCTCATAACTTTATTTTTCATTTGGAAATTCAATGATTATGAAGAATAGGTATAGGTATGGTATAGGTCTATTGTAAGTAATTAACATCTTAAATTATACTTCAAAATTAGAGACCTCTTTAGTTTTTTTCTGATCAAATAAATAACTTGTATTTATTTCCATTACCGAAATACATAAGTTGTTCGAGGCAGATGTGGTACTCTATCTTAAACTCCTTGTTACACGACCAACAAAAATCCAATTGTTTCAGGTGTATAAGCTCAAACAATCTTAAATATAGCTCCAATCAGTCTCTAAACAAATATACACTCTGTAATAAGGAGTAGAAGACAGAGCTGTATAAATATTAAGTTACCATTATGTTGTGTTTAGATTTATGTTTAATAACATTAGCTTTAAGTTAAATATTTTGTTGTGAAGATTTTACAAACCTGATAAATGAGATGACTTGAAATCTACGAGTCTGAGTCGAGTACAGGTTCATAGAAAATACTTATCATTTTCCATTACTAAATAAACAAGTTACATTTATAAAAATATTGATTTATTTGTTTTTTTTACTTTTCCTTATTAACACTGTAGTTATATAGGAAAAGTATTGTGTTTGCAAACAAATCTAAAACCCAGATGTCACCTGAATTATCTGTTTGAGGTGTTTTTAAGACCTTCTGAGTGGTTTTCACAAAGTTGTCTGTCTGTCAATGTGTGTATGTGTGTGTGTTATTATTATAGCTCCTATTTATGCTAAAGAGTTGAAACTTTGTACAAAAATCAATAGTATATAAGGTGCAGTTGAATATCCACGGCCTTCTAGAACATTGGATCACCAACAAACTTTTTTTTTATAACTTTTATTTCAAAATTTTCAGTAATTAGCCGGATTTGTGATAAATGAAGCCTATTTCCGTAATCTGCTCGTTCTTTTGGTTAATCTCAAAGAGTATTTACATTCACTCAACGATTTATTTTTAATCTAACTTGGTACATACATAACTACTGTTAGACGTCAATGTTATCTACCTGATTTGTGTTATATTTTGACATGTCATATTTGTTAACATTGACGTCTAACAGTAGTTATGTATGTACCAAGTTAGATTAAAAATAAATCTTTGAGTGAATGTAAATACTCTTTGAGATTAACCAAAAGAGCGTGCAGATTACGGAAATAGGCTTCATTTATCATAAATCCGGCTAATTACTGAAAATTTTGAAAAAAAAGTTTGTTGGTGATCCAATGTTCTAGAAGGCCGTGGATATTCGACCGCGCCTTATAGTCCTGCGATTCAGAAAATAATTTTTTACTTCATTAACCCCCAATAATGACTGCGCAATATAGACACGTATAAGACTAGCATATGTGCCAAGTTTTATCTCATTATCAGCATTAGTTTAATTTTTATCAGATGACTTGTGTAGGTTTATTAAAAAATTGTAAGAAATTGGAAGTTACGCAATTGAGTTTAAATTTGGTATAAGTGTATCCCTTGACGTAATAAATAAGTAAAAAGTTTCATTTAAATTCAAGTATATCTATGGTTTTTGTTGGATCATAAAAGCTAAGCGGTATCGAGCAAGGTTAGTGCCAGGATGGGTGACTGCCAGGAATAAAACTAGTGTATTGACTAGCCAAGCGAGTGCCAGTGTAGCCCATAGAGGAATATATAGTACTAATCAGTGGTGTAGCCTAGATTTTTTTTCTGGATTTTCGTGAGACAATAGGTGTAAGCAAATTTTCAAAGAAAATTATGCTTATTTTTTAAAAAAATAACCACTATAAAATATTAATGAATTGTTAAAAATTCATATCCAAATGAATTTAAATACAAAAATGTCTTAATAGCGTAGGTAATAACATTAATATGCTTAGAACCGAAGAAAAAAGACACTCCACAAAAATAATAGTTTACAGCAAAAAGGCTTTCAACCTAGCATGAGGCCATCATCAGAGCCAAACAAAATAAAGATGCAAATTAAAAGTACATAAAAGCGTCTAGTTGATAGGTACATTTGTGATAACCTTATGGTAAATCTAAGTAAGCAACAGTTTGCCTATCAGTCAGGAAAATCTTGCGAAGCTGTTCTACTTCATTTAGTTGGGAAAATTGAGGAAGTCCTTAACAAGAAACAACTAGCATTAGGAATATTTTTGGACATTGAAGGTGCCTTCAACTGTGTTTCTATTGAGTCCATAGTACCTGCTGCTTTAGAACATAGAGTTCACCCAACACTTGCAGGGTGGATTTTTTTTTATAATAAATATCCTTTATTAAAAGTATAAATTTTACAATATAAATAGCATTGTATTTTAGGATAGAATGCCACAATTAGATTAAATCTATGCTTGCTAATAGGATAATCAGCACAGAATGTAATGTGGCTACAGTTAAGGCTACTGTAACTACAGTGTGTCCACAAGGAGGTGTACTATCTCCTCTATTATGGTGTTTAGTGGTAAATAATCTGATAGTGATTTTGCAGAATGAAGGCTTTTTTGTCCAGGCTTACACCGACAATGTAGCAGTGCTTATAAGGGGAAAATTTGTAAAAACTGTGTTTGAACTAGGACAGAGAGTCTTAAATATTGTACAAAAATGGTTTAGAACAAATAACTTATCTGTAAATCCAACCAAGACGGTCGTTGTCCCCTTAACTAAGAAAAAGGATTTGAGTAAATGCATAGAGCTAGCATTTAAAGGTGAAACTATCAATCTTTCATCATCTGTAAAATACTTAGGAGTAATTCTAGATGAAAATACTAACCTGGATGCAAAACTTGACAAAGCAAAAGGAGCCTTTTGGGTTTTGCCTTAGTGCAATTGGTATGAGTCACCCGTGGTGTAGTGGTTAAGGTATGCGGCCAATACACAGAATGAATGGACTTTAGTCATGGGGTTCAATTCCAGCACGGGCCTCTAGGATTTTTATGAGGGATAAAAATTCTGCGTACCAAGTCCTTCAGAAGGGACATAAAGCCGGTGGTCTCGAGCCTGTGTGTTGTCAGGTACTCATTAAAGATCCCTTACCCTAAATGAAACTGGGTATAGGCAAAATTTAGGACCCTCATTGTAGATTCATTATAATACTATACTGTTTCTGCCTGGTAGTTTAAAGTGTGTGGAGGTTTGGTTTAACAGTGAGAGCACGTGTTGTTCCCAGTTTTCACTAGACTATAAGAGTCAGTGAAAATTTGTATGATTACTTGAATAAAGCATGAAAGGAACCATAGAAATTCACGGCTCTTCTGTCTAGATTAGATGAAATATACCTACACTTGAAATTAAAAGGAGTAGAGCACTATCTTAGGGAGTTGGCAAAAAGGGCCCAACCACGTGGCCTACTTGCCTGGTAGTTACTACCACTCCCCCATATTACTACTACTAGAGCAATTGGTCCTAACTGGAGGGTTGAAACCAAAAGTTGGGGATCTATACCAGTATGGTTAGTCCAATTTTATCATATGCTTGTGTAGTTTGGTGGCCTAAGCTTTCTTTTGAGGCAAGCAAAAAGAAACTATAACAGCTTCAAGGATTCGTCTACAGAAGTATCTGGTGAATCACCCATAAGCCCTGAACCTATTATTGGCATCCCAAAATGTTTTGTGAGGTCACACCTGCAACAGTCTCTTAGCAATGCCTTTTGTGATGAGTGGCGTAGTTCTTTTGGGATGAGACAATCTAAGCTTAGGCTTTCTGGTCCTTCTCAGAAACGCACTAAGATTATATTGTCGCTAAGCAAGGGAAATTGTCACACAGGACACTGCAGACTCAACAGACATGTAAATCTAAAGGGTCTAGTAAATAGCCTAATTTGCAACGAAGAAGATGAAACACAATCTCATCTTATCGAGTCATGTCCTACTCTAAACACACAACATTGGCGGGATTTCAACTTATTTTCCATTCCTTCTGACCAGCTAAAGGAAATAGAAATTGTGAAGTTAATAAAATAAGATTCTGTCGCTCTTCTTTAATTTTTAATTAGATGGGGAAACACAATAAGTGTCTCTAATATACCATATCAATCAATTATTCACAATATATATTATCTTATGCTATTATTTTCAAATATTTTATTAAGTACTTCTTATTTTATTATAATATTATTTTATTTAATATCCTGTCTGGAATAGGTACAATAGATCCACATCAGAGGTCTAAGTGCCTTTGAATTATTTTCACCAGAAAAATTAAAAAAAAACACATAAAACCATTCCCTTTTTTGAGATGGTAACAGCTCGGCAAGTCGAGTAAGACTCGCAGTTTAAACACAAAGCATACTTGCTTTGTGTTTAATAAGAGCAATTCTGTAACATTTTAGTATTTTACAAATTATGACTTTGGCTCAAATCAAATGTTGTATTTATAGTTGTGTTGTTCAAATGAAACATAATATATTAACAAATTTAATAATTACTTAGAGGAGATATTTCAAGTAATTCCATGTAAGTGGTTTGAAAAATTGGATAAATAAAACAGATGGTCTCAAAATCACAATTTATTGCTATAATATAAAATTACAACTGAAACATAAAGCACAAAGTCCTTAGAAATCAAGAGCTGAGTACGTCTCTAAATCAAAGTATAACAAAATTAAAGAGCTACCCACAACTAAAAAGTTTTATTAGAAAATAAATGTTAACACGATGTATTCTAGAACAAATACATCAAAAACAAGTAAACAAAAAATAATTTTGACATAAAGGTGTCACTCGGACTTAATACTGCCGTAAGAATGACTGATATTCTAAAGTATTCAGTCAGAGAAAGAATTGAGTTTTTGTTTAAGTTAGATGAGAATACTGCCTTCTGTTGGGTATCCTATAATATTCCTTTCAAAGTACATTACAAGCATACTTTCGTCAAAGGATATATATATATATATATAATATATATATATATATATATATATATATATATATGTGTGTGTGTGTGTGTGTTGTGTGTGTAATTTCTACCTTAGAGTATGAAACTTGGTACGTGGTGAGATGTTGTGGAGATTATGAAGCCTATTGGTGGAACATTTATGATATCTACAACCTAACTTTATAACACAACAATAAAAAACTTGAAAATGGTGTCTTAACAAGATTTGTTTACTGTGAATAAGTGTTACTCTGACTTAAGTAGTCTTCTAGAATACAGCTTCAAACCTGTATTGTCTAACAAGCTCCATGTCAATCCTACTCAAACAACACTTAATGCATTTTAAATATTTAATAAGGAAATCGCTGGCGGTACTCAGGTTGGAGTTTAGTCTAACCCTCAAGTCCTTGCAAGTAGACACCTGTCTGTCATGAACAGCATACATCTTCCTTCCCACCTATTGGTTTCCCTACAAGTACCAGTCCAGCACAAGGTGTGCACACATCAGAGTCCTGACCATGCTATACAAGTGAGTAGATGTACCTCTGTCTTTCAACATCACTGCTAAATCAGAACAAACCACAATTATCACTCACTCAATAAGAAATAAACAAATCAGATATGGGGTTCCTTCTGAACTTTTCCTCATCACATCGCTTTCTCTACGCTCATCCTCCTGGCAACTTGCTTCACTCATTCTCAGATAGTAAACATAAATACATCTGCTTCATTCCCAGCGGTTTCATTCATTCCCATGTATATACTAGTGGTATTTAAACAAAACTTAGTGTACTTATTTACTACAAAAAGGTATACACTTGTATCTAATTCCAACTCAATTGGATCACTTCCTGATTTTTTACAATTTTTTTGTTTGATAAAATTAAATTAATGCTGATAATAAGATAAACCTTGATAAAGATATTTGTCTTTTGTATCACATGTGTGCCAAATCTTAACCTGATGGAAACATTTTTCACAATTTCAAAAATTATTTTTCAGAAACATAATTTTTTAAAATGAGTTAATCTTGCAGGTTAATGACCCGCAAGAATAACAGAGGGTCAATATTTTTTTATTTTTTGACGTCAATAATTTATTGACATCAATAAATTATTTTCTAGATCGCACAACTACACTTATTAGCCTGATTTTTTTACAGTTTCAACTCACTAGCATAAATACACTGAGAGTTATGATGATAACAGACACACACACATAGACTGACAACTTTTTGAAAACTACTGAGGAGGTCTTAAAAGCACTTGATACGGATAATTCCGGTGACATCCCTGTTTCAGTTTTTTTTGCAAACATACTTTTCCTATATACCTACGGTATAATGAGGAAAAGTAAAAATTGAATTTATAAAACAACAAAAATTGAGTCCTTTAAATGCACAGAGCACAAACATAAGTTTTTTCTCTATATTAGAAGGAACTCTGAAAACAAAAAGGGTTTCTTTTGCGTCAAGACTCTAAGGTGTTCTTTAACAATCAAATGCTTATGAATGAATCATTAGAGCAGGTTTAGTCATGTAGCGGAAATTATGTGTTGTAGCTCCTACCTCGGTGCGTTATCTATTAGATGTTATCAGTCTTGTTTTCTTACTTAAGATAATCAAGTTTAAGAGAAAATAGGTAATGCCCGACCAACCGTGTGTTCTGAAATAGATTCAGCCCCCGGAATTCGGAACCTAAAGTATCTAATATTAAGTATCAAGTCAAGAAAGTAGAGAGAAGTCAAGAAGTAGTAGTAGTTAAGTTATAAGTTAAGAAAGTCAAGTTGTTTTTGTATTACTATTAATAGTCTGGAAGTATAATTTTGATTTTCCCTAGTTCGTTTATTTTATCCTCGCCTTTACCCACCTACAAATTTTGTTGACAGTTTATTTTGTAACAGTCTACTTGCTTAAATTTCAATTTATCATTGCTACTACAAGCTGTTTGAGAACCTCCTACAAGATAACACACATAGACATTAGTGCTACCTCTGCACATATCACAACCGCTACCACAGTTTTGTGAATGACTTTGAAACTTAGTAAAATCTGATTTGATTGAGAAAGAATTATAAAATGATGCAATCTCACCTGAAAGACGTGCTGGTGACAGTTTATCACTTGCAGTTGCTTCATCATCTAAGAGCTGGACTATCACGTGGGTCGGTCCACCGTAATGATGTCTGGGTCAATCATCAGTACTAGCATTCCATCACTATTAGACAATACAACCACATCAAAATTCACCAACACTTCAACCAAATTATAACAGACTTGTCAAAGGGGTGGTGTCCTGCTGATAAATATAATCAGGTGAAGTATTTATTTATTTATTATTTTTTCAATGCCAAGTAGAGAGTTTTTTCAGACATAAGTTCATCTTTTTGTAAGTTTTACTTTTTTTGGAGATCATCTTACATCCTATCTCTCGAACCTATGAAACCTCTATGACTAATCCCAAGAATATGTTTTAAAGAATATATAGATATTCTATATACAGTCAGACCTCTATATAACAAACTTAAAAGTTCAAGTGAAAAAATTCGTTACATAGAAATTTTGTTGTATAGAAATTGAAAAAATATAACTCTGTATATCTGCCCTTTTTTTAAATTTATCAAGCCACTGAACTGGCTTGGAATTTCATAACCCAAACGTTCTGCATATTCAGCAGCTTTTTCTTTTATTAGCGGTCCTGTCACAGGCATATTTTTGTCCCTTAATACAGCCACCAACTGTAAAATTGCGTCATCAATGTCTTCGTACTTGTATACTCAAGATCTTTTTTCTAAAACGCCACTCGTTTCGTATAACCTAAGTATAGATTCCCGATTTTTTTTAAATTTTTGATATAGAACTAGGAGCAATTTTATACTTCAGAGACAAGTATTCGTTTTTGACTCCATCGTCAGAATCTTTTAATAGACTGATTTTTTCAAAGGGACAGCGATTTCCGTTTTGACATTTCATAAACTCAATTTAAAACAAATAAAAAGTTTCACAAACGAACTGGTCAGACCGAATACCAAATTAAAACTGAAAGATTTTTAGTTCTATGCTGTGTTAATCCTAATTTCATAGAAAATTGTAAAGAAAGAGTTTGCAAAATTAGATAAGGCAGGGCGAGAATCAATAAATAATTGTTATGGGAAATTACAGAAAAACAAAGTGCCGTTTTGGTCAATTCCTTGAAAGTTTGCGGGTTTTGTCTTTATCTTTATTTCTGAAAATTTAGTTTGTTATATAGAAATTTTTTTCTTTAAATAGAAACACTTTTAAACACAAATTTCAAGGGAACGTAAAAAAATTCGTTACATAGAGACTTTCGTTGTATAGAAGTTCGTATATGGAGGTCCGACTGTATGTACATTGGTTTGCATCACAGAATACAAATATAAAGAAGGATGGTCCTCGGAATAATTCTGTTGGACAAAAAAAGGTCCTTGTTCTGAATTGACCTCCACCTCCTGTCTGATACTCATATTATACGTTCTGACATTCTACACCAATTATAGTCTTTGGTTTGTACTATACTATGATTAATAAATAAATAGGTAAATAGAATCTTTCTTAAATTAGGAAGATGGGGTTCTAAATATTGTAAACAAGGAAAACCTGCTGGTAACACTCTAAGATAAACACCAAGAAGTGAGTACCTGTCATTGATGGTCATTTGTTTCATGTTCGAGTAGCTCTCCACTGGCTCATGCACCGCTCTAACTCCTTCATCCAGCCTCTCTAGAATATCCAGCTTTTTCCTTTTCTTACTAGGACTCACTTCTGCTGTGTCATCACGGCTGGAGCTTGCTTCGGCTAACCTATGGCATGCACCAGTGTTGGTGCAAGCATCGACACTTCCCGAGCTATTAGAGCCAGTTGGTTTGTTTGCCTTCTTCTTCAAAACATCAGACCTGTTTCCGTCTTCTCCTTCTGATTCCATACTATCTTCTCCTTCTGATTCCATACTATCTTCTCCTTCGACCTCTGAGTTAGTTTCCACTGTTTCTCCATGTTTTTCATTTTCACTCGTCAGTAAGCAGTCCGAATAAACTTCTACTAAAATGTTCTCTTTTTTACTTTTAGATTTTTTCTTCTTCTTTCCAGTCTCAAGGTCCGAAGAAAGCAGAGATCTCTCCAATTGACTCATAAAGTGATCGATTTTGGTAATTTCTTTATTTTTTAACTTTTCAATTTTCCTGGCCTGATTCCTCTGGAGCAACCTGATTCTCTTCTTCAGGTTTTTGTTCTCCTTCTTTATATTCAGATACTTGTTCCTCAAGTAACCCAGTACTTGTTCGTGTGATTTACTCTTGGCATTTTGCTTGCATGCCATACATAACATCACTTTCGTGCGATAAGGATTAGGAACAAAACCAGTGCACTTAAATTTGACACTGTCAGAGCTTGAAAAAAAAAACAAATCACAGATGAATAAGGATATTAAAAAATTATATTCTACAATAATTTATGAGGCAAAAATATAAATCAATCCTAGACACAATGCCAAGAAGCTGAAGAAGTTTCAGTTAGAACAAGCAACCTGAACCTACTAAACCTCATGCATTTTGAATGGATTTACAAAATTTAACAATGGAGAGAGTCAACTGGCCCGACTCGTCAAGTGCTGATTGATATCAATAGTCAACAGCCTGACTTGATGCAATCAATAGTCAACAGGCTGACTTGATGCATCAACAGGCCTTGAGTGCATCATAGTCAAAGACCGAACTTGATGCATCAATGCAGCTGCTTGACTGTCTGACTTATGCAATCAATAGTCAACAGGTCTGACTTGATGCAATCAATAGTCAACTGGTCTGACTTGATGCAATAATAGTCAACTGGTTGCTTGATGCATCTAGTCAACTGGTCTGACTTGAGCAATCAATAAGTACTGGTTGACTTGATGCATCTAGTCAACTGGTCTGACTTGATGCAATCAATAGATCACTGTCTGACTTGATGCGTCAATAGTCACTGGTCTTCTTGATGAATCATAGTAACTGGTCTGATTGAGCAATCACGTCAATGGTCTGAATTGATGCAATCAATAGTCAACTGTCTGTCTGATGCAATCAATAGTCACTGGTTCTGTCTTGATGCAATAATAGTTTCCCAATAATCCCACTGTAACATTTACCCCTAAAATAAAAAACAAATTATCACTCTAAAAACAGTTAACACAAGAGAGGGAAAATGTTTTCCTCTCATTATAATCCAACTCATAATAAGGTAAAATTATCTTGGTAAGAGAAAACTATATCAGATCACGAAGCCACCAGGTCAAGGGATTTCAATTTGTTAGCTCCCAAGGCTTTCCTGAGGGAGTTTGTAAAAAAGGAATATGGAGACTGGAGTTTACTTGATAGGTGAAGAAAGGAGAGAAGAACACACGACCATTCCTTGAACAATTCTCAGTAGGCATTTAAGACTTTCAAGGTCAGATATTGCACTAACTCCCTCGATAGTCACTACATGAGCCTCAGCAACCACCACCTGCAAATAAAAATCCCACATATAACAACTCTACAACTAATATGTTCAACTTGCCGCGAAGAACAGAGTCTATGCATTTTTGACTATTGAATGTATAAAAATATTTAGATTTACTTAAAGGGCAATCATAAGAGAAGTTTTTTCCGTTCTTGGCTAAACTTTTACTTTTACCGTTTTGGTCATCTCTTACTTCCTCTATGCCCTATAAAAATTCAATTTTCAAAAAATAATTTTTCATGCAAATTTTTGGGCAGTAGTTCCAAAATATTTGACATAGTTAGTAGTTTGTTCATTAGGAAATTTACTCAGTTTTCTAACGAGACCAATTTAGTCTTTCTAGCTTGAACAGTTTAAACGCTATTAACAATTTTATGATGCGAGGTCAAATATTTTTTTAATATTAAATTTGAATTGTGGGAAACGGTTGGGATCGGGGTTTTTTTATAGAACATTTTTGTTCTTTGAGGGAGTACTATCACCTCCTTTTTTGGTGGACACTTTATATGAACACCTGTATATTATTATGTGTGTGGTGTGTATTTAGTCAGATGACCCTGTCTTTCTCAAGGTCATCTCCTTCCATATCTCAAACAATAAAATAAGAAGGCCCAGGGGGGGGGGAGCATTTATTTTACTAATTTGGAGACCTGCAAGGTTAGAGGATGAAAATTTGCCAAATCATTGCAAAATGGCATGTGTTAAAACAATAAATAATACAAAGCAACAACCAATACACAAGGGACTTCTCAACTTCTGAAACCTCTTCAACAGAACATCCGCTACACAGACACATGTGATTTACCTTGATTTTTAAATCAGGATCAATGATAATCTTCTTCTTAGTGACAAAGTTTTCCAGGTCCTCCAGGAGAACAAGAACAAAGAACTTGTTGTCTTTGGCGAAGGAGCAGATCCAGTGCCCAGCGGTCTGAGTCCTCCTCATGATGGATTCGAGTCGCTCAAACTGCACCTTCATGGTGTCTTCAAGGGGCTCGCTGTCTTGTTCGCACGTGCAGTTCGGGTTGACTTTGATGATTTCCAACCCCTCGCTGTAATCCATCGTGTTCAAGCTGTTTTCACTTAAATCTGGTAACTGCCTATTGGGTTCTTTAAGCACTCTCGAGGTCTTTTGGGATTTCAAACCGGACTCTAGGTTGCTATGGGTTTTCATGATCGATTTCAGAGGCACTAATTTCAAATTGGAAGATTTACTATTAATATTCTTATTGGTCGGATTTGCAGGCAAATCGTTATCCGAAGAGTTCAAAACTTCAGTTTTAACAATTATTTGATTGCATTCGTCATCAAAAATAATTTCGCTCTCATTATAACTAACTCGGTCATTTTCTTGTTTACTGGGTTGACTTTGGTGTAGACTAGACTGATTTTGGCTTGAAGCCGACTGGTTTCCGCTCGGTTGTCTGGAAAGGTTCGACATTAGGGGTTTGAGTTTATTAATGTTCTCAAACAGTGCCTGAGACCCATACTTCTTTTCAATGTAATCTATAAAACAAAAATAAAATGTATAACCAAACACAGTAAGTACAAACAATATGAACAAAGAGACTTTTCAGCCTCTTAACTGATAAAAGGAAAACTATGATACAGGTCCTCCACTGACATAACAATTTAACGGAGCAGATTTCAGACTTAACAGGCCATCATCAGTGCCTAACCAACAAAGTATAAATTATAATTTTACAAAAGACTAAAAAGAAAAATTAAACCACATATTAAATATTCTTACATAAGAAATTATATTCCCCTGATGAATAGATAAGAAAAATACATTACTGTGGCAATATACATCTTGAAATACTCATGCAAGTTAGATCACAACTAGCCCTCTTAGTATGTAAGGATCTGTATGCCTGGCCTTTGATAATCAATCTTATAGGTAGATGTAATAGTTATAAATTACCAAAGAAGGAAACAAATAGAGTTATTACGTCCCAAGTTTTTGTTTGGTTACCGAGGCGTAAGCCGAGGGAACCATTGTGTTTAAATTGAGACAGAGCCGAATGATTTATAGGGCTGGTATACTTCCCTAAGGATGTTTAAAAAATTATTCCCAAGGCGTTGCTAAGAGAGGAAATTAAAGGAACAGGAATTAAATTAAAGGAAACAGTCAATATACCCATATTGACTGTTTCCTTCCTAGGTGCAAACAAGATTTTTCTCTAGAAGGGAGAAAACTTAATTTGTCTTACATTTTATTTAAATACACCAAGTTTTGCTTAATTTAAAACCTTGAAATGTAAATGTGGCAAAGCTCAAATTGATGGCAACATTATTCCATGTATTGGGGGTGAATGAAGTCAGACAAGTATTTTCCCAACTGCACAACTATACCTATAGAGACTGATTTTTGGGCTGAACTTCGGTATACGGTGCACCCTGCTATCAATACTATATATCGATATATTTTAGTTTAGAGATGTGACGTAGGAATAATCGATATATCCCTTTTCTTTTACGTTTATGAACATATTTTATTATTTTTTTAAATGTTTTTTTGTTGTTTGTGTTTTTATTTATTTGTTGTAAAATGGTTTATAAATAGTTTCCTATTTTTTTATGTTTTTATAATGTTTTAACTATGTTTTCATAAGAATAATCGATGATACACCACATCTAATTTTATGTTACGCGTATTTTTTACGTATTTTTGTGTTTGTTATTTTCAGGTTTTTTATTATATTTTTGTTGTTAATGTTTCCATTTATTTGTTGTTTGGTTTTTTCTAATGTTTTAATTATAATTAATAATTTAACGATGCTGCTTACCTTTTAAGTGCTCAGTTCTCGTTTACGTGTCGCGTAACTAAAAAATATATCGATATATACAGTATTGATAACAGGGTGCACCGTATACCGAAGATTTACCGATTTTTGTACAAAGTTTTAACTCACTAGCATAAATATACTGGGAGCTACGATGATAACAGACACACAACTTAATGAAAACTACTATGGAGGTCTTAAACACACTTGAAACTAATAATGGCGGTGACAACCCAGTTTCGGATATTTTTGCAAACACCATACTTTTCTAAAATGTAAAAAACACCCTCGGCTACACCTCAGGGTTTCAACATAATGGTTCACAAGGAACAAAAAACCAGGGCGCAATGACTTTGTTTCATCCCTTTGAATGTAAATAACTATCACTCCCCTTTTAGAGAAAAAGTAATTTTTCTCTTCCACATTTTAAAATTAAGATAAATTAAAAGTGACAGAAACCAACATAAAAATAAAATTTAACAAAACTAATTATGCATGTTTGTGACAGTTGGGACTGTCTCAGACCACTCAATACAATGAGATAAAGACTGCCATCTCTATGAATCTTATATCTCTTATAACGACGGATACTGACCTTTGTCAACAAGGCCTTTCCTCCTAATGTCATGGGGAGGCAACTTGTCCATATTTACATCTCCAAAGTTGGCTACCCGGAGTACGGGGAATATGGAGGGAACAGCGTCCACGTTAAGAGCTGGTACGACACCCCAATCACTCTCATCCTAACAACATACAACAAATAACTCACAACCACTTGATTGTTTACAAATATAAACGTTGCATAAAATGTACACACAATTGAATAACATAAAATTGAAGTCAGCAAGTAATGGAACTCAGTGGATAGAGTGCAGAGATAGAGGGGAACCACTTGTTCAAACCCTATTAAGTGCACCACTTTATTGATTATGTATAAAAAGGTTTCATAAAATGTAACAACATGTAATGGAATACACTGAATAGGGTTAGAGAGGAACCACTTGTTCAAACTTGCTTTATTGTAAGAATTGAGTCACAGGGTTGAGAACCAGCTTGATCACACCAGGTGCTGACAAAGCAAGTGAAATAGATCCTGTCCTGACCAGGATTTTAACCCAGGGTAGAACAAGCAATGGTGTTTAGCTGGATACATAGGGTGCATTCGCGACACTCGATCGCTCAGAGTGCTCGGGTCAGTGTGTTCAGTGGTGGAGGATGGTGGGGACAAAAATTCCCTCACTATCGTACTGACCACACTTGGTCTCGCGAACAGGTTTTATTAAGGCTTGTGTGTACAGTTGTTAGGTTACATTACTGTTGTTGTCACAACAACGTAAAATTAAAGATTTTAATTAAAAGTAAAACGTATAAATTAAAGAGAAACAGCAGAAACACAACACAGAAACAAACACAGCACAGTACATGTGAATATGAAGGTGAGATAAAATTTTGTATTTCCTGCTAAGAAGGTTTCAATTGAATAGGAGGGAAGAGAAGTGATCGAACTGAACCTGCCGAAAGCATGGCTAGTAGGATCAGCCCCACCACTGCTATCCTGGCTTCCCGCTGCTTTTGGCTCCTCCCCCTGGCCACGCCTCTGAGATCATGGTAACTAGAATACACCTCTTGTTCAGAACGCTCTGAGCGCTCGAGCGTCGCAAATGCACCCATAGTGATAGTAATTAAGGAGGGGCGATGGATTACTTAACAAGTAGGCTATGTTGCTGTGCCTTTTTGCTAACTCTCTTCGATATAAGATAGTGATCTTAGGTTTAAGATCTAATTAGTCCTAGCTCAGGCATTTCACACACAAGCCACAAAAAGAGCAATGACTTTACTATAAGTTTTTTATAGCCTTAAATAAAATCAACACAAGCCTCACAACCTGACTAATGCCCGTATTCAAAGACGTTTTCCTAACATTTTCCTAACTCCTAACATTCGCCTTAAGGAGAATGTTAGAAAAATGTTAGGGAGAATGTTAGGAAAATGTTAGGAAACGTCTTTGAATACGGACCTTAGTTTCCCTATACTTGAAACCATAAGGTAGAACATACACATTTATATTTTATTGATGGTCCTAAATTTTGCCTAAACCCAAATATAGAGTAACTTCTTGACTAGAGTCAGGTAGAATAGACAAAAATTACAAAAACAAACAGGAAAGATTACCTGAGAGTCAGGCTGTAGAGAGTTCACATTGGAGACACACTGGAGATAATCACTCCTCACAAAATGAAGACAGCAGACGTAGCTAGACTCACTCATCCTAGCATCACTTCTGCCAATAGCAGTCTCCCATTTCTTAAACAAACCTGGGTCCTGTCGACAGTTAACAAAAAATAAATACACGGCATTTGGTACCGGGTCAAAAAAGTAGGTTTGGGGTACCATGGAGATTTTCCACAAGTTGTCTGATTTGCTACACTCATTATCAGCACTTGAGACTTTGTCAATACAATCATTTTCTCAGCACATGAACTCATCAGCATTAGTGATGATTGCATCATTTGAGATTTATAAGTTTACGCAAACAAACCACGGTTATTGAGACTAATACATTTAGAAATTGGCTAATATTGAGGCAGTTTTCCAGTTACAAGGACTAGTAATACGACAACCAAATACAGGGACAACAACAGTGTGGCTTCAAAACAACAACAGGTGCTTTACGCCACTGTTCACTGCCACTGTTGTCTTAGGCCTCTGGTTCTTCCTTTTTATTTATTTATTTTTTTTTTTCAAAAACTTCTTTTTGTTCTGTTCATCCAAACCCCACTTGCATTTTCAATAGGTCCTTTAATCCTTTAATTTTATTCTTCCATTTTTTTAATTTTCCCGAAATCAGAATGTCAAAGTTTTTATAAAACTAATATCTTAAAGAATTAATTAATTTTTAGATAAATTTAGTAAATACGGTCTGAAAAATATTATTGAAAAGTAAATGTCTATTATTTATGGGAGGCCATGAATTTCCTAGTGTTGTCCAGGAGTAACTTTTCCAATAATCGTTATATTTTATGTATTTGTAGGGTTGAAAAAAATGTACAAATGTGTACAAACAAAAACTATATATTTATTTAGATGAAATTGAGCACCAGTGGAGTTGTTCATTATTGGTGAAAGAAAATAGTCTCTCCAAAAACATATTTTATTGGCAAAGCGCTTTCAACCTAACATGAGGCCATTATCAGTGCCTTAGAGTAAAGATGAAATTAATAAACCATGACACAAATAAATTTAAAAAACCACAAATAACTACTTCTTCTTCTTAGATTGTAAAAGGAAGAAGTAGTTATTTGTGGTTTTTTAATTTTATTTGTGTCATGGTTTATTAATTTCATCTTTACTCTAAGGCACTGATGATGGCCTCATGCTAGGTTAAAAGCGCTTTGCCAATAAAATATTTTTGTGGAGAGAATCTTTTCTTTCACCCATATATATTTATATTGAAAAGTTCTTAACGCTTGACAAAAATTTTAAGAGATTCAGACCAAAACTTGAGAGAAAACCAAAGGGCCTTTAACTGCAGCTCCCGCAGGTAGTTACCTGAGGGGTAGTGAAGACATGCGGAGTAGCGTAGCCTCCCTGGTTCCTTACTATTTCAGTCACACGGTCGTTTGTCTTACAGAACGGAACAAAGCAAATCTTATTCACTCCTACATCTGAAACCACAACAATATTCAAAGGAATCAATTATTGTGGACTTCACAGGATAAGAAGAGTAAAGATAAAGTTCCACCCTGTAAGCATTCATTACTTTCCACCCTGTCCAGGAAGAAAGCATTCATTACTTTCCACCCTGTCCATGGAAGAAAGCATTCATTACTTTCCACCCTGTCCATGGAAGAAAGCATTCATTACTTTCCACCCTGCCATGGAAGAAGCATTCATCCATTTTTTCCATGGAAGAAAGCATTCATTACTTTCCACCTGTCCATGTGAAAGCATTCATTACTTTCCACCCTGTCCATGGAAGGAAGAAAGCATTAATTACCTTCCACCCTGTCCATGGAAGAAAGCATCATTACTTTCCACCCTGTCCATGAAGAAAGCATTCATTACTTCCACCCTGTCCATGGAAGAAAGCATTCATTACTTTCCACCTGTCCATGGAAGAAAGCATTCATTACTTTCCACCCTGTCCATGGAAGAAAGCATTCATTACTTCCACCCTGTCCATGGAAGAAAGCATTCATTACTTTCCACCCTGTCCATGGAAGAAACATTCATTACTTTCCACCCTGTCCATGGAAGAAGCATTCATTACTTTCCACCCTGTCCATGGAAGGAAGAAAGCATTCATTACCTTCCTCCTTGAAGACACTTAGGAAAATTCATAAGTGTCTTCAAATGGCAGTTATTTGCAATAGATTATTTCTTAGAAATGATTTGTCTTGAATGCAGCCATTTTTCTTAAAGATAATATTGTGACAGGTAACATATGCAACGTCCTTAGAATAATACTATATATAGAAGGAGCACTACTGATAATACGAAAGGCGGTTCACTGGTGCAACTAAGTAATGCTGCCACCCTATACTTTTTTTTGAAAATGCCACGTCTTTCGATAGATGACAGTCTTGACTTTTTTAAGTCATGAATGCATATTGTGTCATATTATTTTTATAATATGAAACAATACGCTTTCAATTATACAAACATGACACAAAAAAAAGCAGTTTATTGTGGAAAAAAGTAATTATAGCTGACAATTGATTAAAATCGTCAAACTTTTATCATAGAACTCTTATGATCCATTGCATTACGCAATCAACAACTTTAACTCCACTTAATTCATACTTCCCGAACAAATTTAATGCGACACTTAGATAAATTTATAAGATACACAATATTCCTACTTAAAAAGTAAATAAATAATTTTAAAAATAAAAAAATGCGATATCAAATAAAAACAAATAATAAAATTCAAACATAACCTGACTTTCAGTGTTGCCAGAGTAGGGATTTTTTTTGTTACTTAAAAGAAGGGATTTTTATTTAAAAATGAGGGTTGAAAGCATTGAGATTTTGGCGGGTGTCAATTGATTTTAGCCGTGTGTCGTATTATAATTAATGATTGATTATTCATAAATACTAATATAAATATCGGTGCATTACAATATTTAAGCATTTAAATTGTAGTTTAACGTATTTATTAAAATTATATACAAATAGTAGTCCTCGTCAACTAAATGTAGATTCTCGTATTCCGCCACCCTTTTGTCATCTAAGACCAGTTTTATTAAATACTCTGCAGGTGTTTTAAGTTATTATATTTGTTCTTTACGATCTTTCTTCATTAATAGATATTTATGACACATAATTAAAATAATGATTTGTTGTCAGGTTGGCAGCATTACTTAGTTGCACAAGTCAACCGGCTTTCGTGTTATCAGTGGAATTACATTGTGTTTACGGTCCAGTGCTCCTTCAATATATAGTATTATTCTAAGGCAACGTCTTAAATATAATTTGTTAAATCCTATTAATAAGAAATTTATGATTTTTCATGATAAAAAATAAATGCAGTCTAAAGTTAAGGTGATCCCGCTAGGAGAGGCTCAAACTAATGTAGGATAACAGATTTCAAGAATGTTAAAATCACATTTAATTTGTTTTTTTCCATACAATAAAATAAGGGTCCATTGGCAACTAGTGCCACAAGGAGTACCGTTGGTGCAAGGTTAGCACATGTGCCTGTCGCCCAGAGAGACCTGGTTCAATACCCGGTGTGGCCCCCGTAGTAAAATAAGTGTGGGTTATTTTACCAAATTCACTAAAATATGATGTAACCATGTTTAACCTGACATTCTTCAGATTTAAATAATAGCTTTGAGCACATCACATTGAGCTACCAGTCTCATTTAATTCAATCCCCTTTACTTTAGGGATAATACATATTATAAAATGAGGAAGTCACCTTTCTTGAGGAGTGTGGTTAAGTTGGAATTTACCCGATCACCAGGTCTAGTTACCACCTTCTTCCTCTGGTCACCTGCAACACAAGAAGACATCAACTAGATAATTTCTTGCTAATACCATAATTAAGTAGAGCTCGACTTCCTGCTAATGCTATCACCAGGTAGAGCTCGACTACACTCACTATGCCATCACCAGGTAGAGCTCGACTTCACTCATCATGCCATCACCAGGTAGAGCTCAACTTCTTGCTAATGCCATCACCAGGTAGAGCCGATTCTTGCTAATGCCATCACAGGTAGAGCTCGACTTCACTCATTTTGCCATCACCAGGTAGAGCTCAACTTGCTAATGACCTTCTAATGACATCACCATCACTCATTATGCCATCACCAGGTAGAGCTCGACTTCTTGCTAAATCACCAGGTAGAGCTCGACTTGCTGCTAATGCCATCACCAGATAGAGTTCAACAGAGGAAAATATGAACAGTTGTTTCATTTAAACTCTTAATTGTTTTAGTACTGCCCTAGTCAGTATAGTATGCCAAGTGTTGAAGTATTGTGTAAAAAACCATCTGTGTAGTTTTATTTTATCCCAAAATGTTTCTTCTAATAAATAATTTTGTTTATTTTTTAGAACGGATTTTGGGCACAAAAAAACCTTTATCAATGACAAGTAGCCTTAGAGCCCAACAAATTCTTCTCTGCGTCAGCTCATGTTTTGACAGCCTGAATTATATATTGGACACTTACCGTTAAAAATGCAGCTGTAAATAATAATATTGGTTGACAAGCAATTAGAATTAAAATATTAAACAAAGTCTATTTCTAAAAAGTAAAAAAAGGGCTAAAGTATAAGGTGTTTCAAACGTAATAGAGAGAGCTACAGAGTAGCCACTCAGCACTGGTGTCAGCTGCAGAGTAGCCACTCAGCACTAGTGTCAGCTGCAGAGTAGCCACTCAGCACTGGAGTCAGCTGCAGAGTAGCCACTCAGCACTGGTGTTAGCTGCAGAGTAGCCACTCAGCACTGGTGTCAGCTGCAGAGTAGCCACTCAGCACTGGTGTCAGCTGCAGAGGAGCCACTCAGTGCTGGCAACAGTCTTACGTCTTGACTACTCTCTCCATTTAAGTCAGACACCCCAGACTCGACCTAACAACACCACTGCACCTTGAATTGCTTGGTCAGCCTCGATAAACTGAACACTACAAGTTTCTATTAAGAAATTAGACAAAATTTTATGACAACTATATTTAATTGTTTTAACAATTAACAAAAATTGAGCTCAGTACAGAAATTAAACAGCAAAATAGAGTGGATTACATTTGTCATATTTTTGGCTTATAAAAAACTTTAAGAGTTACGTGTCACTGAAAAAAAATTAAAAACTTTTATTAGAAGTAATTTTAATTACTCAGTCTCGCAGTGGACTAGTGCACATCTACCTTACCATATTATCTAGTTTTTATTCGAGCCTTTTTATATCGTTCAGTTTCTAACGTGTTTTGTTTCTTACTTTCGTAATGGGTCCCATTAAGGACCCTTTACGTCCGATTACCCGCAATACTGCTGTCCTTTGCATTATCTGTAACCAGAAAATTATGACTTTCCAAAATGTTCTTTCTTGTGTGAACAACTGCCAGCGGGCCCTTCATGCTTCTTGTAAAAACATTTCATCTGAAGAATTCGATCTACTTGTCGCATCATGGAAGTGTGATGAATGCTTGAAGAGCAGATCTGACAATGTTCCTGTCACTCCGCGCCGTTCCGGTGAGTCTAATGTTAACTCTATTAAAACTTCTATTTTGAATAAGGTGCAAGGTCATACGACTGAAAATATTGATTCCTTGAGCTCTAACAATATTTTACTTGAAGGTTTAGTGAATTCAGCAATGCAGATTGACCTTTTAACATCTATAAACAACAAGTTTGATAGTTTGTTGTCAATAGTAGGCCACCTGGTCGACGAAAACAAAGAGTTAAAAAACAAGATAGCTGCGCTCGAATCTCGCAGTACTAAAGCCTTCAATACATTCGCTGAGGTAGCTAGTCGGCCTGCGGTCGTTACCCCGACTCCGGAGGGTACCGGCTCGCTTGGAAGCAAGCGGGCTACTGACACCACTGCGCCTGGGTCCGTCCCTTCTACCTCCGCCGTCCCTACTCTTATTCTACAAAACTCTGAACCTGCGCGTTTAAACAACTCGACCTACCAGCAATCTCCCGCAGTTTTTCAAATTAATTCTGATGATCCAAATAATCCCTTCATTATTGTTCAGCGTAAAAACAGTAGTAATCCGAATAAGCATAACAATAACGAATTCAATTCTTCTGCCAAGGCTGCTCCTCGTGTTCCTCGTAAACCTGGAATTACTGGTTCAAAACCTAATTCAAGCTTAAAACAGTGCTGAAGCGTAAATCTCTTTTGTTACTCGCCTTGACTCAACTACTTCTGATGAGGATCTGAAAACTTATATCCTTGAATTAAATACTCAACT
This sequence comes from Microvelia longipes, assembly GCA_018340805.1. NCBI lineage: Eukaryota > Metazoa > Arthropoda > Insecta > Hemiptera > Veliidae > Microvelia > Microvelia longipes. Next base: position 27,618 of record JACMZG010001872.1, on the reverse strand, counting down.
GAAAGAAACTGATTTTAAAGTGTCTAAACTCAAAGTACGCTCGTCTAATTATTCGTCCTTTCATATATCTCTTCCTGCTTCTGTCGCTGACACTCTGAATACAGCTGAGTACTGGCCATGTGGTTGTTTGGTTAAAGAGTTTAGAGGCCCGCTCAAACCAAATATGTTGGACTCAGTTTTGCCTGTGACCGCGGAGGACGGCGTTACAAATTAACTACTATGGCTCTAACAATCCAGTACCAAAACGTAAGAGGGTTGAGAACTAAAGTTAGCCAATTTTTCAGGTCTACTACTCTTTCTTCAGCTGACATCTTTATCATAACTGAATCTTGGCTAAATTCTTCTATATTAAACTGCCAGCTCTTCCAAATTCTTATATAGTCGAAAGAACAGACAGGACTATGATATATAGGTTCTACCTTAGGCGGTGGATCTCTTATAGCTCTATCAAACAGCATGAGTTATGTTCGGCGTAAGGATTTGGAGGGGTCTTTAGAGGTCACTTGGGTTGAAATCAAACAGATAAATAAGAAGCCAATTTTCATCGGAGCTCATTATTTTCCCGATCACGTTGATATATCTTCACTTGAAGAATATTTTAACAACTTATCTGTAAAACTACCAAGTGATTGTCCTGTCTATCTAATTGGTGACTTCAATATTCCTGCAGTGGACTGGGAAAACATGACATACAATGGACCTAGAAATAAGGCTAATCGTGCTGAAGTTATAATTAATTTTTGTTCGCTTATGGGCATCAGTCAGTACAACAATATTAATAATAGCCATCAAGGTCTGCTAGATTTAGTTCTGGCCAACAATACTTCACCCTCGGTCTCTAGGAGTATGTATCCGCTGGTGCCTGAAGATTCGTACCATCCTACTCTTGATATAACGCTACCTAACATCCGTACATGTAAATCTCCTGCTTCTGAATGTAAAAGCCGGAATTTCTCCGCTGGCGACTATTTAGCCCTGTACCAAGACATGAAGTCGATTGACTTTGCTGAAGTTACAGTACCACTGATGTTAATAATGCAGTCGAAATTTTCACTAATCTTGTTAATGATGTCATCGAAAGACATATACCATCAGTCGTAGTGAAAAATACAAAATTCCCGTCTTGGTTTAGCTTTAAACTCCAGTCTTACATAAAAAGAAAAACTATTACTGCAGGAAGTATAAACGTACGAGTAAGCAGCTCTATAATAATATGCATTCCATCTATAGGCGCCAGGCTGATAATCAACTTCAGTTGGACGATTTATTACTAAAGGCGAAAGTGGATTCTTCTTTAAAAGCTGACCCTTCAACATTCTGGCAATATATTAAATCATCAAGATCTGATACTAGTAATTCTTCTATTCCTGCCATAATTGATAATAATGTACATATTACGAATCTAAAAGTCAAGCCCAATATTTTCGCCAACTTTTTCAAATCTGTGTTTGTTAATAGTACTCCTTTTGATCCTAGTGTCCTTGTTCCTCCTAATCCAAATAACTGTATTAACCTCCTATCTTATCCATAGATAAAGTCCATAAAGCCATTTTAAGTTTAAAAATAAAAGATCAGCTGGGCCCGATTTTATTCCTAGCTTTATTGTTAAGGGCCATGCAGAAATATTCGCCCCAGTTTTATGCTTATTTTTAATAAAAGCTTTGCTCTGTGACCTTTCCTTCTGCTTGGAAAATGTCTAATGTTGCCTATTTTTAAATCTGGCGATAAATCCAAAGCAGAAAATTACAGACCCATAGCACTAACAAATTCATTTAGTAAAGTTTTCGAAAGAGTTGTCCATAATGAAATTGCTCCTTTATGTTACCCACTTCTCAATCCTAAACAACATGGCTTCCGTCCCTCGCATTCCACTGTAACTAACCTAGTCTCATTTCTGTCAAATATTGGTCCTCATGTTAGTGCTCGAAAACAGGTTGATTCTATTAATCTTGACATGAGCAAAGCGTTTGACAAAGTCGACCACATTCTACTTATTATGAAACTCCTGACCCAATTTAACTTCTCTGTTCCTCTTATTATGTGGATTTATAGTTTCCTTACCAATCGTCCTTGTCGTGTGCGAGTTTCCTCATCCCTTTCTGATCCTTATATAGCTTCATCTGGTGTCCCTCAAGGCTCTATTCTTGGTCCCTTACTATTCCTTTTGTTTGTAAACGATATCAGTCACAACCTAACCAGCGATTATTCCTTTTTTGCCGATGATTTCCGAATTTCCAGAGTTATCGTTGATTCTTCCTCTTGTCTCCTCCTTCAAAATGATTTGTTTACTCTTGAAAGCTGGGCTTGTGCTAATAAGATGGTTTTTAATGTAAACAAATCAAATGTTATTTCCTTTTCTCGCTCCACTAACAATATCTCCTTTCCTTACAGTCTTAATAATTCACCTATACCACATTCTGACAATATTCGTGACCTAGGAGTTATCCTTGATTCCAGATTATCCTTTGTTCCCCACATTTCCTCTAAAATATCCTCAGCTTCTAGATCCTTAGGTTTAATCCTCAATATTTGTCGAGGTTTGTCCTTAGAATGCCTTGTAACCCTATACAAGTACATAGTCCGTCCAATACTCGAATACGCAACCCCTGTGTGGAACTGTTTTGGTATTACCCTGTCTAACCAAGTCGAATCCATCCAACGTCGTTTTATCCGAGCTGTGTACCTCCGTTATATGTATCGTCGTGTCTATTATTCCTATGAGTCTATGTGTAAGTGCCTTAACCTCGAGTTGCTGAGTAGGCGGCGAACAGCTTATGACGCTCTGTTCCTGATCAAGGCTCTCTCGAGAGAGGTGAGCTGTGACGAGGTGCAGAGGGAGTGGTGGTGCTGCCTCAGGTCGGAGAGCTGGTCGCTGGCTCTACATCAGACAACTCTCCCTTGTCTCCCTCGTCCGCTTTGTCTCTCTTGTAAACTCCTTTCCTCATACTCCCTATATAACATCCTGTAGTAGTCTCCGTTCTGTCCTCGATAATTTGGCGTTAATCTAATAGTTAACTTAAGCTTAATTTAATTCAAAGTTTTATTAATAATTTATTACTTTTTTATTTGTTAATCTGAGTTTTTAATTTTTTTATATTTAGTTTTAATTAGTTTATTAACTATGTATCTAGTCAACTAAATTTAGGCTAAAATCTCTCTTAAATCCGCTAAGTTCTTATCTAATTCTTTATTTTTATCTTAAACTGTGTTTTAACTTATTTATTAATGCACATATATATTTGAATTTACTTTTTTTAGTAGTATATTGTTCGGTTCAATATCTGATTAACTTATCTGCATTCCTAACTGTTTCTATTGTTATTTTTTGTTTTTACTATTCAGTTTTAATTTCCTAAATTTCATTCAGTCATTATTTATTATTGTTGTTTTATTAGATAATTTATATTCCTATCTTAAGCTGATAACTAATTCGCTATTGTTTATTATGTATTATGTATTACTTTCTTTGTATATATTATGTAATTTGTCTTGAGCGCCTACTAGTGGTTTTGCCGTTTAGGGGCTCATTAAAAATAAATAAATAAATAAATAAATAAATTCTTGACTAGGATTTTTGTGTTAGATTTATAAAACATTTGTCCATATCTTAACTTATTAATCTATTCTTCTTAAGAAACAAAAATAGATTTTTTTTATATAAACCTCCTAGATAGAAAATAAAAAAAATTTATTTGCATAAATAGTAAAAAGTACAATGGTAAATCGTCAAAAGTACAAAAATTAGAAGTAACATAAATTACTCAAACATAATTTTTAGAGAAGTACTCATTAATACTAAAAAAAAAGGCTGCTCTGTCAAGGCTTTTTTGAAATGGTCTGTTGGCAGCTCTTAAATTTTTACATCTTAGTGATTAAAAAGTTGAACCCCCAATACACTATGACCCATTCCTGACTTACCACAATAAAGATTTGATAGATTACCACAATAAGATTTGATAGATTAAGAAAGATTGATAGATTTAGAAAAATAAAGATTTGATAGATTTACCACAGTAAAGATTTGATAGATTTACCACAATAAAGATTTGATAGATTTACCACGATAAAGTTACCAAGATGGGAAACAAATACATTTGAAAAACTCTTACCAGTGCTGTCCTCCTCCTGTTTAGCAAGGCTTGGGAATATAGTGGGAATAGAACCAGGTTTAAGCTTGGGCTTTCTATCAGATATAAATATTGTGCCATCCGGCATTTGAAGTCCAGGATTGATGATGTTATCTTTAGTGAAGTGGATGGCACAGACACGAGCAGCGTGATGGAGGGGCTTATCTCTGCCAATGTTGGCCTCCCAGATCTGCCGTAACTCAGGATCCTAAAATTAAAACATACCTATATCTCCTGCCTGACTCGCTAGAAAACTAATCACAGATCATTCTCCCTGTAGAGCTAACAATCGAAAACACATCTCTCCACCAATCAATCAAAATTAATCAATTATTTCTTCCATTTCATATAATCATTGATTGAATAAACCTCTATTAAGGACAAATGAAATATTATTTACATTTTTCCAGCCAAAAGGAAATTGTTGAGTCTGCATATTGTTTTTCCATAATAACTTCTCAAATGTGTACTTGAGCACTGCAGAGCATACTTGAATATAAATCAATAAAAAATAGCTCAAATAGTCGAAATAAAACTCTGCTGTCAAGACGAAAGCCTTAAATATAGAAGTAAATTTACTTGTCATTTCTATTCCACCGTTCATATGCAGGGTTCAACCTGTAAGGGGATTGAACCTGTGGATTATAAAACTAGTAAGAACATATTTATATAACTAGCATGTAAACCAACCTACCTTTGGTAATGAAAATATAGAAACATATTCAGTTTGGGCCTTTCGGCCAGTCGTACATAATGGTACACAACAGCGTTTAGTCATTATGAAATGTCTAGTTAACTACTGAGTATAAACATGTAAACACGCTTAAGCAATTGAAACCAGCATAATGGAGTGTAAGTCAGTATACTCTAGAACGGTGGCGCTTTCCTATGGCCGAATCACTCACTACAAAAATACACGGCATAAGTAAGTATTAAGCATTACAAAGACACCTCCAGATATACCGGGTGCAAAATTCCACGTGAAGCAACATTGAATCCGTAATAATATGAGGAAATCATGGTTGTAGACTTTACAAAATGGTGTCGGCCCCAGAGAAAATAGACACTTAAACAGTAATACTATTGCCTTAATGGTGGATAAATTTGCATTCTGCTGTTTGCCCTTATTTAGTTTGAAATTAACTATTTATAAAATATAATTGTGCAAAAGAGATATTTTTTCATAATACATGTTTAAAAGGAATTATATAAGGAAGTTTAAAAAACTTATTTTTATAATTAGTTTCTGATTTTTCACAATACACAATTTGTCAACTATTCATGTTTTACAAAACTCGGTAGTATCAAATGATACAATGAGTCATACTTCATATAGTCACTATTCTAATGATTGGGGTTGGAGTCGAGGTTAGACCCCATTTCCACTGTGACTGGAAGTCTATTGTACAATAGTCACTATTCTAACTATTCTAATTCCATAATCAAATCCTAGCTTTTACCCCATTAAAGTCAACCCCCACCCCGCGGTCTGCCCTCAATAAGTTGACTGGTTCAAGTTCAAACCACTTGTTGCTACGAGTGCTTTGACACTAACTATAACCCAAATACAGAAATTTCATCACCACTTTTGTCAATCTTAAAAAGTTAAATCAGAGCAGTTGATACCATAATGTCAACTGTTTTCAAAATATTTTTTTTTTAATTCTGAGAAATTTTCACCAAACTGTTGCTTGACTTAAATTATAGATTTATGTTTAAAACCACAACAAATAACTATTTTTACATAAATATTATGTCAAACAATAATATATGGAAATAATGACCAAAATATGGTGATATTGGAATTAAATTCCTCAGGCTTTAATGAAGTTTTCAAAACAGTAAATATTATGGTTCTAATCGTTATAAATGTTCAAAGTTACCAAAAGTCATAAAAAATGAACATACTCCGGTAATATATATACCATAAACAATAATGATGAATTTTAACTCACAAGTAAAGTGATGTAGAAATTCATACAGTAGGGGTGGGGGCGCGGGACACAGTGGTCTATCTCCCCTGGAATAAGCTGGTTTAGATGGACCTGCCCTGAGTTCACCCTTTCTCCGCTAGTGGCAGGTCGGTTCACCTTGTACCCCATATATAAAATAATTATTTCTTCAATTCCAAGATTAAAATTATTTAAAAGGGTCTTTAACAATGTTAAAAATAGTATTAAATGTATAATTTTCATAAACGCTTTTATAAAAATATAAACGCTGTGTTAATTTTAAGCAGACCTGATATCCTGATAACCATGATTTGTAGACAAATATCAAAAATGTTTGTAAACAAACATCAAACCGAGAAATTATAAATTTAATTTACGTCTTCGTTGTCTCATTATAACACACCTTTCGTAACACACATTATCTTATTTTCTAAAAAAATTATCTTATAAACAACTAAAATAAAAAATAAAAAAAGTCAATGAATAAGATAAAAATTGTCTTGCTTACATTTTTTATAAGCATAAATAGAAGTATCGATTTAAAACTGATAACAATAGTGATAAGGGCACAAGGTGAAAACTAGCGCTCGGTGCGGTAGTTGATGCAACTAATCCCTGTTTTTTTGGAACCACCTAAAATCAGGGAGTTAGACCACTGTGTCCTCCCGCCCTGACCCCTACTGTATGAATTTCTACATCACTTTACTCACAAGGGTCAACTTACACAGGGTAAGTCTAGGACCATGTTTTCCTCTTATTGTTAAGGATTAAATATTGGGGCATCTAACAGGTGTGTCAAACAGATTATAACTGAGAAGCTTACTTTCTTCTCCCGCTACCTTGGGGGACTGGCGTAGCTATGGAACAAACAAATTACTGAAACTGAACACCCCCCTCAAAATGACTTAAATTTAAAGTATAGTGGGATAGAAGCAGAATAAAATAGTTGCTTCTATGTCACTATATAATTCGAAGTTAATTACAACTGGCTGCAACCAGCTAATTAGTCGAAGTTGACACTTATTTTATCACTCATGCTAACAAGCTATAATTTTAAAAGTGAAACATACAGATCAGCTTGGCACAACAAAACCATACCCAGAGTTACAAGTAGTCTAACTCAGAGTAAGATACAACAAAACACGATACTTGATTAACAAACCAGAAAATAATTACGGCAAAACTTTAAAACGACAAAACTAAATACTCCACTCGTTCCTAAATATACGGCAGACAACAAAAATATACTCTTTTAACTATTTTTATATACTTATTTTCTCTAAGACAACATATAACAAAGACTAAAACTCCCAGGTTAACTTTCACAACATTCAAATCTACATTGTCATGCGGGTTTGGTATTCTCCACACATGGTTTAGTATTCTTGAAAATTTTATTTTTACTTAGATGGCGTCTAAGCCTATATATTTATTTAACGTTTTCAAGTTTTCTGCTAAAGAATAATAAAATATTTACTTATTTGAATAATACCACATCTACTGTTTCCTCATTTATAATTAACTCATTAAAACCCATAGAAACTACTGGACCCACCAGTAGACATTAATGCTTATATTTCCTTTATTTAGTAGCAATTAACAGCAGTACAAGACACCATATTGAAAAAATGTTTTTAAATCTATTAAAAAAAAAAAAAACAAACTATAAATATTTCATAAACACGTAAGACAAAATAACAATTAGATTTTTAATATAAAAATAAATAATATACCTGATTAAAAAAAAATCAACTAAGGTTTATAATAACATGAAACGCAGCACATTTTTAGATGACAACATGAGTGCTAAATTTTACAACAATCCTATCATTGTTCTGTCAGTGAATGGTGCAAGCAGGTACCTGGTGCAAGTGTTATCAATAAATAATATTACTAAAAAGCTATAGCCTACCAGAATCCACATCATCCTCTTGGGTTATCTCCCTCTCAAATACCGAGTTCATCTGTGTGTCCAAGTTATCAGATAAGCTCGGTGTCATCTCTGAAATTTCAAAAACATTTACATAACCTTTAAAAAAATGAAGATTAATAAACCTTGGCCAATCCTCGAGGGGCAGAAGTCTCTTGTTTATGGTATTTTTTGGTGATTTATTATTATTTTTTAGCAACTTTTCATAAATTAGCTTTCATCATAAATTAATTCAAATTTGCTTCCAGATTTCAAACTACGGGTCATTACAAAGTTTATATATATATATATATATATATATATATATATATATATATATATATATATATATATATATATATATATATATATAGACACACACACTTTTGAAATGCATTACAAGAATGGAATTGTTTAAGCGCATTAAGACAGTAAAATAATAATATTTTTATTTACCATTTTCAAGAAATCTGGTAACTGGTTTCACTGATGTACCTGTAACCATAAAAAATAAGCTTACCATCAAACTTTTTATTTAAAAAATTAAAACATAGGGGAGATGGTGGCCAATGTTTTCACTTACAACATTTGATTTTGTCCTTCCTGTTTGTTAATTAATAATTTTGTCATAGAAGGTCATGTTGCTGTATTGATAGTCATTTTTAATGTGTTTATGAGATGACTTAGCACTTAAAATTTCCAAATCCCAAACCTAAGACACTCGGAAGATAACCTAACGGCTCACGCATGGAACAGCTAATTCAGGCTCAGAATATGAAAATCACTTTATTTATACTGCAGGACTTGCTTCGTTCATCCTCACATAGTAATAACATGTGTTTTATTCAAATCGGTCACCCATCCAGTCACTGACCTTACTTGCTGGATTAGTGATGCAATAAACACAGTATGTATACTAGCCGTAATGAAATGAAACTTACAGTCTATCGTTTAGTTTAAAAATCCCCAAGCTCACAAGTATTTTGGGGATTGACCAATCAGAGAAGCCGCTGCCAACCTCTCACTTAAAAAGAGAAAAAAATCCCTACCGCAATATCCGCTGAAGGGAAAAAACCATCTTTCCGGCAATCGTTTACTTTGTTTGTAGTTTTTCTTTTGATTACATCATTTTGAAAACTACTTTCTAATTAATCTTAAGAATGATATTTTAAAATAAAACTACACAAAAGAAATGTATAAAAACATCGCCAAGAAAATACAGGTAAAATAACCTGATTTGTTTACATAGTTTTTTCCCGCTCCCTTCTTGCAGGGATTTTTTTTCTTAAGAATCAGTGGTGTCTAAACTGACCTGTCAAGATTTTTAAACTAAACGATAGACTATAGTGTACTTATTTATTACATAAAGGGATTACAATCATACCATTCTAGGATAAAGCTAGAATCGAGTCCTTTCTTATAGGCAATCCCATGTATAGCATCACAGCATACACATTTTTAATTTTTTAATTAAAAATTTAAAAAAGTACTTTAAAAAACTGTAAAAAATTTAGAAATGTATCATAGAGGAATGTATAGTACTATGTAAAAATGTATTTTGTTATTTTAATTTTGTATTTCAATAAAAAGTCTTTTGAAATAAAAAAGGTTTTAAAAATTAAATAAGACCATTCTTGTGATATATTTGTTACGATAGTACTTATATGTAATTTATTTTTAAATGATTTGTACATTATGGTTTATCTGCAATAAAACATTTATTTACTTATTTATTTCATTATTTGTTTTCAGGCTATGACTGGTACTGTAAGGCACATGTACAAACAAAGCACCTTACCTTTCATTTGTTAAGAATTTCTTGACTATATCAGTGGACTATATATTTTGTATAAATTAAAACTGCTTTCTGTATTTGAAGGTATAACATTGAATAAAGTCCTTAAAGGATATAGGGACAACACCTGTTGAGGAGAGAACTATTAGCATAATCTTAAGACTTATTTCAAATTCTTTCCATTTCTATGACTATCTGTGCACTCATTTTGTTTATCCTCAATAGTTTTCTGTAGTTTGGGAGAGATTATTATTATAGTTACTACAAAATATTTTGGAAACTTTTCCCGAGGCTATACAGGACAACAAATGCATTAGTGCCAACCTTATTCTGTTTTTTTTAGATGATAAACCATATACTTACAATTAACATCGCCGAGTGGAAAAATTGATGGAATAGCTCCTGGTCTTAATCTAAGACGTTTATTTACTAAAACGAAAACATCGCCGTAGTTACTGTTTATCCTATGGCCTCGAATTATGTCCTCTTCCTTGAAATGGAACGCACAGACTGTGTTTGACTTGACTAGTTTCTTATCTATAAGTTCTTGCCACTTATCAAAAAGGATTTTGTTCTGAAAAAAGCACACTTTAATTCATCAAACTTCTAATACATGTACACCATAAATCAGAAGTAGGACAAGGCTACTTAGGGTAAACGTATTCAACAATCTATTCCCAACGCTGAAAGAGCTGGATTATAATGCTTTTTGTTACAACCTTAAGGGAAGGCTCACAGAGAGACTCCTCAATTCAATTAAACAATTTTTCAGAAAAATATATATATATATATATATATATATATATATATATATATATATATATATATATATAATATATATATATATATATATATATATATATATATATATATATATATATATATATATATATATATATATATATATATTATATATATATATATATATATATATATATATATATAATATATATATATATATATTATAATATATATATATATATATATATATAATATATATATATATATATATATATATATATATATATATATATATATATTACAAAGAAAACGAAACATATTGATTATGAATCTTTAAACAATGACTTAGCTAAAGAAACATGGCAGGATCTTACTGAAACTGATGATTGCAATCTTGTGTTAGAATTATTTTATAAAAAATTAAACCATTATATTAATTGTCATTCCTCGGAAAAAAATAAACAACATCTAAATAAATTTTGTAAACTCAAACCTTGGATTACTGATGGTATTGTACACTCTATAAGATACAGAGATAAACTCTTTGATAAAAAAAATAAAATGTTAAAAAAACACAGTGTAGAGTACTTAAAAAATAATGACTTTTTTATAAATTTATCTAAAAAATATTCTGACTATAAGAAATTGCTTAAAAAGATAATTATAAAGAGAAAAGAAGAATATTATTCAAACATGATTGTCCAAGCTGGTAACAATACAAAAAAGATTTGGAATGTTATTAATAATCTTTCAGAACGCAAGAATAAACATAAGCCTGTCATAAAAACACTGATTGATGAAAATAAAACTGTAAAAACAGAACCTAAAGATATAGCTAATTGTATGAATAATTACTTCACAAATATAGTTAAAAAAATCAATCCTACTTCATTCAATGATATAAATAGCAACCAGGAAAATAATCTTCAAGAGAAAGTTAAATTAAATTGTACCAATACTTTATCTCAATTTACTTTTATATCTAAAGTTGAAATTAAAAATTATATATCTACTCTAAAAAATTACTCTACTCCAGGAATTGACAAACTAGAATCAACTACACTTAAAAAAATCTCTGACAATATATCTGGTCCCTTATCTATTATTTTTAATAAGTGTATAATCAACGGATGTTTCCCTGATTTATTCAAAACTTCTATTATAATGCCTATTCATAAATCAGGTGATGTTACTGACCCAGACAACTACAGACCCATTGCTATATTACCCCACCTTGCCAAAATTCTTGAAAAATGTATAAAAGCCCGAATGAATATCTACTTTGAGAATTGTTCAATTATTGCTAGTAATCAATTTGGATTTCAAGAAAAAAAGAGTACTGAAGATGCAATTTATTTCTTAACAAGTAAGCTTTACCATGCACTGGACAATAACAAAAAATCCCTTGTTTTGTTTCTTGACATTCGAAAGGCTTTTGATTCTGTTAATCTTAAACTAATGTTACAAAAATTAGAAGAACTTGGTATTAATGGTATGTGTAGACAATTTTTCCATAGTTATTTATTTAAAAGAAAGCAAATTACTAAAATAGGTGAAGTTCATAGCAATGAATCTGTAATCATAAGTGGAGTGCCTCAAGGCTCTGTACTTGGGCCTCTGCTCTTTCTAGTCTATATTAATGGTCTTTGTAATCTTGATTTGTTAGGAGATACTGTTACCTTTGCTGATGATACTGCTATATTCTTTTCTGGTAATTCTTGGGAAAATGTTTATAATAAAACAAATAGAGCTATTAAACTTTTACTAAGATGGATGTCTAAAAATAGATTAGCTCTGAATTTTAAAAAGACTGTTTATGTTCCTTTTTACAATAGTGTAAGAAATGCTCCTCCTCCAAATCTCAAATTAACTTTTCATGATTCTCAATGTGTTGACGAATCTAGATGTACGTGTGAGTTGGTTAATTGTAAAAATAACTGTAAATATTTAGGCATAACCATAGACTCTAATCTAAAATGGACTGAACATATCAGGGTTGTTCAAGAAAAATTGAGAAACTTAACTTACATATTTTATAGGACAAGAAATATTTTAGGATTAAATATAATTAGACTTATTTACTGTTCTCTAGTCGAATCAATACTCTGTTATGGAGTAATTGCATGGGAGGAGCTTACAACATTGCAATTAATAAACTATATGTTACCAAAAATGTATTATTAAAATAATCTATAAAAAACCTTTATTATATTCTAGTGAATCTCTATTTCTTGAAACCAAACTTCTAGATGTAAGAAAACTTTATTTATTCAAAATTTTATGTTTTGTTAAAAACAACACTAAAAATGATTTATTTAAGCAGAATGATATAAATACCCAGTTAAGAAACACACATGTGTATAAAATACCTCAATGTAACACTTCACTCTCACTAAGATTTGTTAATTTTATTGGACCAAAAATTACAAATTACTACTTAAAATCTCAGACTAAATTCAAAAGCAATAAACTACTAAAAGAATGGTTGCTTGGTCTCACCAGTGAGAACATGCTCATGTTTTTTCTCTGATGTGCGCTCCTAAACTAGTATTTACTATTTTTAATTGTTCCTCTTTTTAACTTAAATTAATATATAAACTTTTTTATTTATTCTTTTTTATAATTTATCCTTTAGTTTTTTTTTTATTATTGACTTTTGTATGAAAATTACAAGTTTTTTTTTTTAGTCATATCTTTGCTCTCTTCTAGTAAAGTTTCTAATATTTGGCCAAATACCTTTTTTACTTTATTATAAGTATTTTAATATTTTTTTACCTTTTTATATTTATAATGTTTAAATTCTATTGTTTTTTTTTTTTTATTTTTTACTTTATCGTTAATTAAAATAATTTCAACCAAAATTTGTTGAGATCTTCCTGAAAAAAAATATATAACTTGTACTTAAGTTGGAGTCCCCACACTCTGGCCACTTGGCTTTGTGGGTTCCTTAAGATTATGTAAATTACCTCTTTTTAATTGCTCTACTTTTTTTGTTATGCTATTTTTACTTATGGAAATAAAGACTGTTTTTGATTTGATTTGATTTGATTTGATTTATATATATATATATATATATATATATATATATATATATATATATATATATATATATATATATATATATATATATATATATATGTAGCATGTATATATGTAAACACACATATGTGTGTTTGTGTTAAAGCCCCAAAGGCATTCTACATCCTCGAAAAAGGGTGCATTATATACTTTAAGGATAGGTGTGTTATAATACTCTTATAACGCCATTGTTGATAGTATTTAAACAAACCCACCCGCACAATCAAAACAAATGAATTTCCCTACAAATATCTTTATGTCTCTTTATATCGTGTATTAATTAGTGTAGTATGCACCAGGGCATAAGACTATTATAATGGACTCACGAAAATAAACATTTTTCCCTAGTTTTAAGAGGGTGTGAAACTTTTCTGTAAGTGACTAACCCTTGAAAAATACAACCCATCATTTCTCGGTTGGAGATATAAGGAAGGTTACGGTAATACTGTATCATAGAGGAATATATACTAAACAGTGTACTGTATAAAATAAGTTGTATATAGAAGGGTCAGAGACCAACCCTTAATAAATGTTTGAAAATAGGTAATTTGTAGAGAAATTTGCTTTTATTCTCTAATATTGTTTTTAGTTTGTCCCTTTGTTTCTCAAGAGTGAGTAGATCTTCTCCATCCATCCCGCCCTCAAAAAAGGTTTTATACATGTTAAATACGATCTCCTCTAAAGGTACATACAGTTACTATCTACACACAGGGTAAACAGGCGAACGTATTCCATACGATCCGGTTCTTGCACCGTATTTGTTTAGTCAATCCAGTGAGATGACGTCATAACTGATCCTGCCAAACATTGTGTCTTTTATTGTTAAGGTTCACTTCAGTTATAAGAAAATTTAAAACAAAAATATATTTAATTACATTATGATTTCTTTGCGTCATAATAAAGTTACACTAAAGAAAATAATATTTCAAAAGCTTTTTGACGAAAAACAGTAATATTTAAGTGAAATAATTGTTTGACGAGGTTATCCGTTAAATACAATCATATCTGAAAGTACATACAAATGTATCAGGGGATCAATCTAGATTCCATTTCCATAGTTCAAGCGTATTAGACTGGATTCCCTTGCGTATGTAACCGTATTTAGACATCGTACTTAATATGATCCGCGGATTTAAAATACTGTGTGAACGTACTAAGTGTATTGGGGGAGCAGACAGGTTTCCACTGTCATTATCATATAATACGCTGGGTGTACGTATAACTAATAACTAACATTTACCTTAATAGGGACAGCAAATAAAACCGGCCTTTTAAAACCCAGGGCCTGGCTTATTTCCTCATTGCAATATGGCACACAGCACCTTCTCCCAGATATCACCATTTTCACAAAACGTTATTCAAATTTGAAAAAACCAATTGTAAAATAAAGAATTGAGTCCAATAATAGAATCGATTTAGAAAAGAATGTAATTAGAATAGAATAAGAGTATAAAGTACAATCTATTTACAAAATTCTGAATCCTACTCATGATAACACAATAGAAGTAAATAAATGAATGAAAAGCAAGTCTTACAAGATAACCTTCTTTAATGTCAGGCAACATGACATCTGCATAACCTCCGTTACAGCAGCTACGCCATGTAGCTCTAGCAGCCAAAACTTTTTTCTTAGATATTGGCGTAATTTGGACCTGAGATAATAAAACCTGAACGGACGGCCTAATAAAACCTTGACGTTTGGACAGCCCCAAATACGTGAGTTGATTCTATTTCACTATAATCAAAAAATGCGAAACATATAATTGTGTTTCAATTTAGTTCAACATACAAAAAGTATTCTATGCTCAACGTCAGGAACTTGCCTCAACCTATTAT
Organism: Microvelia longipes; assembly: GCA_018340805.1. NCBI lineage: Eukaryota > Metazoa > Arthropoda > Insecta > Hemiptera > Veliidae > Microvelia > Microvelia longipes. Next base: position 12,180 of record JACMZG010001872.1, on the reverse strand, counting down.
ACCTACAATTGTAGAGTGCCTGTATAATCACAACATATACAATATCACAATATACAGGCACTCTAATTATATCCTTTATCTATGGCCTCAACTAACATAGAGATATATACTAGAGGGGGCATAGCCTATCTCAATGAAAGGCCTGAAACGTCGTTTTTGGGGCTCTCAGGGGCTTTGTGTAACCTCATTAAAACCTCCTTGAAGAGTGAGTTAAGGTTATAATAAATCAATTGTTTTCGGCTTTCCACACATTTTTTGTGTTTTGATTTGTATTTTTAATGTTTTTCTAAAAACGTTAGTGTAATTTTGTAATGACTATTAGACATTTTTAGCCAAGGTGGTCAGGTTATTTTATTGATGTTTCAAAATTCAACCAATAGGGCCCCTCTAGTAATAATATCTCTACGGATATAAGGTGCATTCACAATACTGCGGTAGCGATGCTTGCGTGCGTAGCGGTCATTGCGATGCGAAAAATGGTGGTTCCACAATTGCCAACGCTACGGCCGCAAAAGCCGCTAACGCAGCGCACTCTTGTTCCGAAATTTGGAAACAAAAATATATTTATCTTAACAAAGATTAAAAAGACGAAGAAGAAAAGGTTGTTTTGGACGAGCTGTGTCTTTTTAGATTTCATTTTAATTTTTTCATTGTATTAAATATTTTTTATTTAATCATGTCTGATAATAATGGGAACTTTATTATCTGATAATAATTAACTTTTACAGTTCTTCTTCTAGTTCAACCAAGAGAACAGAACAATTCAATCAAGAGAATAGAAATAATGTATAACATTTCAGAACAATCACATTAAGATAAAATAAACGGATCAAGATAATAAAACTATACCATTCAAATTGGTGAACACCGAGAATATTAAGAAATAAATTTGATTTAAGAATAGAAACATTACGTTCACACAGTACGTTCAAATTGTTTAACATACAGGACTGATCTCATTGGCTCCCTCACATTATTTTCCCACACTGTCTACTGATTATAACGGTGAGTGATACTATCAAGGTAGCAAACAGAACTCTGCCATGTCCCCTTAAATGTGTAATTATGTTGAAAATTATTTATCAATTTACGATTTCATGCCAAGTTGGAATTGAAGTTTCATCAAAATTGGATCATCAGCCATTTGAGCTAAAAATGTTCATAAGAAATATGTGCGCATCAATTTATATATTTTGAGAACTCTGTAAGCCACAGATATAATTGAGGCATGTTTCTATTCAGAAAATTTCAAAATAACATACACACTTTTATCAAATATTTTATTAAAATTTGAATGCGTTCGTCTTGACAGAGGTGGACCGCTCATAATGAAAGATTAGGAAATATGTGCCAAGTTAATATTTGGCACATATTTATGTGCTGGAGTATTTGTCTGACTAAGGCTTAAGCTAAAGTAAGTCAGAAATAATAGATTAAGGGTTGTCTAGGTGTCTATATGACAAACTTCCTTAATTGGTGTTGGTCATACAGAAAGAAGAATAAATGAAAAATTCAAATCAACTGAATTTTATTACAAAATAAAATTTTAACAATAAAAGAGAATTTTAATACAAGTTTAAATCCTATATGAAATGGAATATTATCATCATGTAGTATGCAATCGATGCCTCGATGAAACTTGATATTCTTGACGTTGTGAAGTTTATAGAAAAATCTGTGTCGGAAGTTCAGTCACACAATGTAACCTTCATCAATAACAGGCAACATGACATTGGCATAAACCTCCTCTACGATTGGATAGTCACTAAAAGTAGCCCTAGCGGCTAAAATTTTCTTCTTTTGACATTTGAAGTTGTATCGACAACTCAATGTAGGTGAATAAAGTCACTTGATGATTCTATATACCACTATATCCTCTTGTAAGCAGAATTGGAACATAAATTAAGAAAATGGCATTGACATCTAACAGCAGTACTTATGTATAAGTTAATTCAACTGGTGTCAATGCATCCTTTATCAGTTAAAAAAGCTAGCATACAAGTCCTCCAGATGATAAAAATGAATAGAAGATATTTCATTCTACTGCAGCAATGCATGGAAGAGACTGAAGTTACTAATATTTCACACCACAAAAGCTGATATACATACTTCTTTTATTATAAGCAAATTACCTTTGATGATGAGTACAAATAATAACAATTTGTACTAATTTTCGTAGATACATGTAGGATTTGAACCCATTGACGTCTGACAATTTGTTATGTATGTAAGAAGTTATCTAGAAAATAAATAGCTGTAAACATGTCAATGATCCTTGAAATTAACCACAAGGGCGTGCAGAATCATTAAATAATACCAATGTCTAATAATAAATTAAATATTTGAACGTAACTGAAGTAAACCAAACAGCCCTTCAAAACACATTTTTTTCACCAAACTTTCAACACTTGTAACTTTAATAATACGAATGTAAAACTTGAACTTGATAGCTCATTGGGAGTGTACAACATTCTAGATCACAAATATAAACATCTTCGGTAAAGAAATTAACTACTATTTTTTATTTTTTCAAGGAAAGAATTTAAGAAAAAAATTAACAGAAGAGAAAATTTTTCCATAAGCCGCCATGTAATGAATGAATCGGTTTGTTTGTTATCTAAGCTTCATTTTGCCTTAAAAATGAAAAAGGCCAGGACTTGCTTTCGTCTCTTATAGCAACATTAAACAGTAGTCTGTTTCAATTAAACTGTACTAAAATAAAATTGTTACATTAAACAGGAAAACATGATATCGTTTGACATATAAAATTATAAGAGACTTTATTAAAACACTTTTTACAATGCATTCTTCGTCATCTTCTTCTTTCTATATTATTAAATGTCGGACAAATCGAATTTGCGTTCCAATGACCTTGAAAATGGACCAATCATTTTTTGAGTACCCGGTTGTCTTCACTCTGATTATACAGGCACTCTACCTAAAACCAGGGAGTTAGACCACTGTGTCCACCCGCCCCGACGCCAACTGTATGAATTTCTACATCACTTTAATATAAATGTGTCACTTGTAAAAATTTAAAAAAATGTATATGTGTCACTTGTAAAAATCTGAAAAATATTTGTACATATAATATTTGACTGAATTTTATTTGGATTTTTATCTATATTCACTATAAACATAATAATAACTTAAAAAGTAAAGATTAGATGAAACAACTAACCTCACAATCGACTAGGCTAGGCCCAAAATCCAAAGCATCTATAATGTATTGAGTCTGATTGACTTCATTCCAGATACAGTCCAATCTTGTAAAACCTAAATTCCTTTCTCCGCTGTACGATCCACCTGGCAAACCAGACGGAAACCTGTGAAGAACTTTGAAACCTTTACTAGCATACGCGACTGTTGTACCCTAGGTCAAACAACAAGATTATTAGCAAATTATTAATATATAATCCTTTATTTCTCATAATTACACATTTTCTGTAAATTGTAAAAAGTCAAAAACAAAAATTATTTTATTTACAATATAGTGGATAGAATAACAAGTGATCTCACTCCCTGAAATTACTCCTTCCAATTTTCAAATTCGATTAATCGAGTTTACTCGATATTTATACAAAATGGCTGACCGGTAGTAAAATGACAGGATTCGTATTTTGTAAACAAATGTGGAGTTAATTTAGTAAATAAAAACGTTCTAATGTTAGTGAACTCTCGGACTAGTTTAATGACCAAATTATTGTAATAATAATACAATAGCTCTATTCCAATATTAGCCCAATAAATATAAATGTTATTAAGTCGTTGTTTTTCACGAATTTGTATTGAATTTCGTCCAATCTTTGTATTAATTGTGGATAATATTTATCTTGTCTGTATGTTGCCGAGTCTAACATGTCTTCATTTATGAATTAGTCAGTACAATTACATACCTAGTTTTAAAATCAATATAGATTGCAATTTGTTCATTTCATGGTAGAAAGGGAAGGATTGATAATGGTTTGTCCATTGCAGTTTGGTAGAACACGTAAAAGTTACTAAAGATTGATTTAAGTAAAACCTCTTGAAAATGAGAACTATTGCTAAGTTGAAAAGAATCTGTATAGTGTAATGGGTTCCATGGTTAGACAGATACTACATATTGTTGGTAGGACACCCAAGGCCTTAAAGTCTACCTTAATTATATATTTGAACTCCTAGACCTGAGGCTCATTGTTAAATTCATTCCGTCAAAAGTAATGTAAGCATGAAGGGTTGGCGGTAGAGACAGTGTTCTGACTCCCACCCTTGACAGGACTATGAGAAGGGTGGGAGTGAGAACACTGTCTCTACCCTTGAATTTTAGTTCCTCCGAACATCTGCATTGCAGCACCACAAGTCCTGCCTCTTTCCTTATTTTTAATTAGAACTTAGGTAAAGTTTAATTTATATAAGTTTTTTGAAAATTTACATCATAGAGGAATATATAGTACTTCATCGGTGACTTACATCATTTTTGGTTTTCAATATATTTTAAAGAAAGAAATGTGAAAAGCATAAATGGACTAATTAATTTACACTGGCAAGCTGCGTCACTTGTACCTATAGGTGAGCCAGTTGGCCATTGCTGAGCGTTAATGACAAAGCGGTTTGTAAGTACTTGTGGCACTGACCTACGGCGTAGTTGTTGAACTTGACTAAAAGCTGGTCTATCGCACCCATGGGGAAAAGGGTGAA
>JACMZG010001872.1:0-5000 GCA_018340805.1 Microvelia longipes | reverse complement strand
AAAAGATTTATCATTTCATCTTGAGGAAATGTGAAAGGAAGTAGGTTTCAGTACAATCTCAAACTGAATGTTAGAGAGACAAGAACCTTATTGCCTGCATTGTTTCATAAATTTAGGGCCAGATAACTGAAAAAGAAAATCATAAGTAGAGAATAGGAGCAGAATATTTAATATTTTACAACCACATATTATGGCCAAGTTAATACTTATTATTGAATATTGTATCTGGTGTACATCATACATGCATGATGAGGACACCCTTTCCCACCTCAAAAGCCTTGATTGAGGTGGAGTAGTACTATGTATGATGTAGGAATTATGTGATAAGAAAGAAAACTTAAGAGAATCTTAACAATATCTTCCTGTACACACTATAATATAATCCTGCAAAAGATACAGGATGATATGTCGGCTCTATCAGCTTCAGTGATAGAGGCACAAAAATATCTCTACAAGTCTCGCTTATCCTTTTTATGTGTGCTTCTTCAAAGATGATACATGTCTCATTACACAAAAATAGCACTCAGTAATTTGCAAAGAGATTTGGAGCAAATGCCCATTTATGAGATTCCTAACATATGAGTATTGCAACTATTTGCTGAGTAGGATTTTAAATTCATTATTGATAGTAATACATTTCCTGTAATTAAAATAAGTAAGTTATTATTATAGAACAAAAGAGTATTCTATATGGAATAATATTTTAGAGTATATTATAGTATATTCTACTTAATAATAATAACTTATTCTATACTTCTTTAGGACGTTTCCTTGATCCATACGTATTACTGAAAGAATCAGGTACTGTCGATACTTGCTGTTGCAAGTATCAGCGGTACCTGATTCTTTCATTGCCTCTTCAACTTGCAGTAAATATAACTTCTTTTATTTCACCATACATATTACTTCAAAGACAGGGAATCTGATGTATTGAACACCTTTTAAGACATCTGTAAAACTATATTATTGGAAAATTGAGAGAGGAATTCTTCATTGCCGTTATTAAGTTATAGAAACCATAGATTAGTGTTTAAAATTGACTCCATATTAAAATCGTAAACTACATAATTAAATGCATTTTTACTTGAGTGCTATTCATCATATGGTGGTTTCATTGTATAAGTCATTATGCCTACATATTATTATTGTCATTATGCATCACAATATTATTTCCACAATTATGATCCAAATATAGTTGGTTTCATGTGGGGCAACCTGAATATATAATATTCCCTAAAAGAAACTTTTATTTGTTTTGCTTACACCGTTGAGAGAGTTTACTTGCCTTCCTAACATGCTTTGTTCTAGAGTCTATCTTAACCTTATCAGATACATCCTTGTATTTGATAAGATAAAATGCAATGATGTATGAAGACAACTTCTCTTCATAAACAGAGCATCCTAGAGAGGGAAGTTCCATCTCTCCACGAGCTCAAGCAATACAAAAAAAGTTTCTGCCTCTATTATTTTGTCATTGGTGACAACATATCTAATGGTTGCTCCTATGATGGTGACTGGAGATCTTAAATCACCTGGTGGCATGTATAGAGTTCAATAGAAATCCCTAAGAGCAATAAGTACGCCTTCATCCGGTTTATCGCTCTTGAATGCAGCATGGGACTCTTGACCCACATTTTTTTGCACACATATCCAGCCATGAAATCAAACATTTTGGCCTCATAAATATACTTACCTCTGACATTTATTGGAAACATGGAGAGAACTGCTCCTATCCTTAGCCATAGCTTTTTGTAATAGTATTCATATACATTACCAGAGGCGGTAGCAACCTTGTGGGATCAAATATTGTTTTCTTCCTTGAAGTGGAAGGCGCAAACCACTCTAGTCTTAACTAGTTCTCACTCAATGTACATTTGCCACACATTCTAAAAAAAAATATACGAGTTACAAACAAATTATATGTGACATTTCTAGTAATATATTTGCATAGCCGATCGTAGGAATATATATACATATATATATCTTTGCTTGGTAATTTTGATTATTTTAAGGCAATACTCTGAAATATGCATACGTTAATGTAGCATTGAAACAGATGATAAAAAAGAGTAAAATTGTTTAACCCAATGGATTCAGCTTCATTCTCAGTGGCAGAGTCAGACTCTTTATAAGTATATTACTTGTATTTGACTCTAACTGTGTATGATATGTATTATGAATACTCTATCCCAACAACAAGGTAACATGAAGTGTCATAAAAGTTTACTTCACATTGTATAATGTTTATAGTATAGCACACGGTTAAAATCAGTTGACAGCATGGGAAAATAATGGGATTACAGCATGGGAGCCAATGAGATTACTCCTAGATGTTAAATTACACACAAAATTTCACGCTAACCTTATTGGTTCCTTAAAACTATTTTCCTACACTGTCAACTGTTTTTTAACTGTGTGCTATGTTTAAGATGCCATATGAAAATACCTCAACAAAGGTATATTCCTTTAGTTCTGTATGAATTTCTCAACATTTCAATGAAAAACCGATTGAACTGCTTTGCATTAACCTGAACACTGACTATATCATTACAAAGTAATTAATTATAAGTGCCACTTACCTTTGCTGAGACTGTAAATAAAACCGGCCTTTTAAACCTTAGAGTTTTACGTATTTCATTGCAAAACTGAACACAGCACCTCCGCCCTCTGATCACCATTTTACTATAGGTTACCCAAAATTAAAGGTAAACGTTTTTAGAATTGGTACACCGTAAAGAAAGATAATAGAATAGAGTCAAAAAGAGAAATAATTCACATGTTTTTGATTGTGAAAATTTTTGAAAACAACAGATCAAAGTTCAATAGAATTAAGAGTAAAATAAGACAAACGTTTCACACTTTTTTGGATTCTTACACGCGATAATTATTATAAACACAGGTAAACAAGGAATAAAAAACAACATAACCTTCATCATGACAGGCAACAAGACATCTTCATAACCTCACCGATTACGAGTGTCGCTAAAAGTAGCCCTAGCGGTCAAACTTTTCTTCGTTTGACATTTCGATTATTGGCAAGCCCGAAATACGTGAGTGAGATTTACTTGTATTCAATTCCTACTATAAATTTACAAGTTTGTATACTGTTGCATTAACACTTACTCTTATCAATAGAGATATTATCACAGAGGGGCCCTACTGGTAAATTTTGAAACCAAATCGAAAACAGTAACCTGACCACCTTCCCTAAATATACAAAATAATCAGTACATAAATTACTGTAACTTATCATAGAGGAATGTTAGAAATACAAATCAAACACAAACATGTTGCGAGAAGCGAAATACAATAGATTTATTTATAAACCCCAACTTACACTTAAAGGAGGTTTTAATGAGGTACCACAGGAGTACCTGAAGCCCAATACGTGTTTCAGGCCTTTTAATGTTTGAGATCAGGCTATCATTCTCTGTAAAGTCTCTGTGACTCTTAATGGCCTATGGAACAGGTGTTCAGTTTACTTTTTCCCGATGTTCCGAAATTCAAACAGATAAGGGTTTCTAGTAATAAATAGCTCTATGCCCATAAAGAAATTTTAAATATTAACGTTACATTAAAAATTTATTGTAATATTTTAAATAGTCAACCGATAATATAAATATAAATTGATTTTAAATTTACAAAATCTTTTTGTCGTATTGAAATGTATTATATATTCAATTTAAGAATGAAGTACTTAGCTCGAGTATAACGGACAAATTTCTATAAAAAAATCATTAATTTCAAAATATTATTTAATAAAAAAAAATAAATAAGTATTATTTATTTTATGTTTTTTAAGATAATTTAGAAAATTTTAATAAAATACCTCGCATTAATCAAATTAGAATGATCCATATTTTTTTTAGTTTTTTGGCTAATATTAAGATATATTATTAATTATGAAAATTAATATGTAAAAATATATTCTAAATGAATTACAATACATTTTAAATCATGAAATAAAATATGATATTTCATAATTATTTTTACGTAATTCAAGATGGCGGCAGGCCACCGTAGGATAATAAAAGGAGGGCAGGCGACTCTCGTCAGTCGGCCTTCAGCCTTCATGCAGAAGCGGAAATGTCCCGATGAAGTGAAGTAAGTCTGGATATTTTATTATTCGTTTAATCTATATATTTAAATTAATAAAACTTAATACAATTTCTAGTTAATACTAGAAAATTAATAATAATAATAAATACATAATAATAATACATCTATTAACTACTAAGTTAATAGATCGTAATATGAGTTGGATATATTTTACTTTCTTTAAGCCCATTTGAATATTTTTATTTTTTCTTTTATAATGTTCTATTATGCATGTCTGCTATAAATTACTAATATAACTTCTTTAAAAAAATATTCACGACTATTATACAATATTGCTGTTAGCTCTAATACTATTGTTACTAATACTTAACTTATTACTATTTTTATTATTCCTGTAACCAATAACTAATGCTTAACGTCCATACACCCACTATTATGATACTATAACTATTACTCATAACCTATACCTCTTCCCATTATAATAATGTAACTAATTAAAACCTAACGATCAATGGGGGGGGCATAGCTAATCTCAATAATTGAGAGGCCTGAGACATTCTTTGGGGCTCTGTGTAAACCTCATTGAAAACTCCTTCAAGAGAGTTTNCCAATTCTATTCATTAAAAACTAAGATAATAAATAAAGTAAATTTAAAAAAATTAAATGTATGAAATTGATAAATAAAGTAAATTAGAAAAAATTAAATGTATGAGAATGATAATAAAGTAAATAAAAATTAAATGTATGAAAATGATAAATTAAAGTTAAAGTTAAAAAAAATTAAAAAAAAATATATAAAAGATAAAAAAACTTTCGATGTGATGGTTAAAAAAAATATATGCCAGGAAAAAGAAATAGAAGAGAAAGACGACTTGAATAGAGATTAAAGGGGGGGGGTGGTTGAAGAAAAAAGAACAGTTCTTATCTAATTTTCTTTTTCT
>JACMZG010001871.1:117059-170962 GCA_018340805.1 Microvelia longipes | reverse complement strand
GACTCTCATCCGTTGACATCGGATGTGCAGATCGTATTGAGGATCCCCTCTCCCCAAAATGATAAAGTTTTATATTTACTCAATAATTGGCATCTTTCTTATAAATTTATATAGTAATCTATTTTGTGACCATTTTATTTAAGGGAAACATTCCAGGTGGACCTACCTTAAATCCTAAAAAATGGTGGTACTGGACTTTTGAAAATGATTTATCTCCAGACGGTGTATTAAGTAAAGTTTTTAGGGAGTAAATAAGCCACACTTTTCACTCCCGGGAGAAACATTACTTTTTACTCCCAAGGGAGTTAAAAGTACTTTTCACTCCCTGGAGTAAAAATATAAAAAGTATTTCTATTTTTGGGTTATTAGAACCAATTATATAATTTTTTTGGGGAGTGGTATTCTCTACATTTATACAGGTGACCGATAAATTTTGTATTTTTTCCGGGGGTGTGAAATTTATAAGTGGACTCTACAAATTTTTTTTTATTTTGTTCAAATCGTTTTAAGGTCATAAGAAGTTGTTTGGAGCAATAAAAAAAAAATTTTTTTTTGGTCGAGTCTCACTTATAAATTTTAGGAGTGCCACCCTCTGGAAAATTACAAAAATTGATTGGTCACCTGTAAAACTTTAAGAATACCACTCCCTATTATCTATATTAAAAAGTCTAAAATTCTATTATTATATTAAAAAGTCTAAAATTCTATTATTATATTAAAAAGTCTAAAATTCTATTATTATATTAAAAGTCTAAAATTCTATTATTATAATAAAAAGTCTATTTTTAAGTGTCAATTTATTTAGTTTTAAGTATGATTGACAAACCTGTACACAGTTTAGTCATTAGGACAGTGGAAAATATTATTATTATATTACTCTTACTATTGCTTTGGTAAATCATACATTTTTATTGCCAGGCAACAAAAATGAACTTTTTTATGAGTTTAGAGATGAAAAACATGCATTTTGCTGCTGCTCTCAAAAAAATGTTTTTTTTACTGGTAACTTGTTTGTTTCAGGACTTACTCACTAGACTAGAACTGGGGGATTCGACTCCCTGGCTCATCTACTTCCATCTGAAATCCATCAACCCAACATCGGAAGATGAAATCGATTTTGAAGTTAAAAAATTACCAGCATTACTCAGCGATTTTAATATTGGTATTTTCATTTTAGTTTTTGCCAAGTAGTAATTATTTATGCACCGAGGGAGTAAAGAATGCTATTATTGCCTTGAGCAGTTAGTTGGTTCCTAAGGTGAATGCCGAGGGAAACAAAGCAATTACTCCTGAGGCGAAGCGAAGGAATTTATTTATTTAACTCTGAGGAGAAGCCAAGGAATTTATTTGATTAGCTCGTTAAGCGAAGCTGAGGTAGTTATTATTGCGGGGGGGGGGGTTAATTTTTATATTAATTTCATGTAAATATAAAATTATTTTTTGACTATTTTGTCTTAAATTAAGTGAAATGAATTTAAAATAAATTTTGATTATAATATATCACTTATATTTTTAATTATCTGTGTTGTATAAAGTGTATTTAATGTGCATCATTAAACCTACCTTGTCTGTAGGGTTACCCTTCCGATAGAGGTCGTAGAGGAGTGGGGAGTCTCTAGTCTCTCCATAGGGAGGCTCTAGTTGGAGTAAGTACCGTTATGGCACTTGACAAAATCTGTTTCACTTTTAGACCCCTTAATACTGTTTAGATGAAATTGAGCACCAGTGAAGTCGTTCATTATGGGTGAAAGAAAAAGAGTCTCTCCACAAAAATATTTTATTGGCAAAGCGCTTTCAACCTAGCATGAGGCCATCATCAGTGCTTGTACAACAAGTCAAAATACTAAACTAATTAATCAAATAAATAAAAAAAGTAACATAGTACAAAACTAAATAAAAAGGAAGCAACAAATAAAATAATAAAAAAGAACGAAAATAAAAATAGGGAAAACTACGAATAAATAAAAAAACAGATAATTAAATAAACAGCACAAATAATTAAATAAACAATAAAAATTACCTTAAAGTAAAGATGAAATTAAAAGCATGACACAAACAAATTAAAAAACCACAAAATAACTACTTCTTCTTCTTAGATGTAAAAGCTCGGTGAGCCGTGTAAGACTAATTGAAGGTGGGGAGAACCTTCAGTAGAGTACGAAGAAGCGGCGAGCTGTCCCTCTTATGTTAAATTAATATTGTGTTCTTTCCCAAGTCTTCCCTCAAAGTATTAGTCTCTTTACCAAGACTCTTACATAAATAAATAAATAACCATTTATTAAGACAAATTTACAAATTTTTGTTTTGTTGGTAGCCCTAAGGCCATGAGTTCGTAATTTCTTACTTTACAAATTTCAAAAAGTTAGCAATTGTTAGTATTAAAAGATTTACAAGTGACATATTTATATATTTTCACAATTTTTATTTGCTAATGTTTATTTTATTTTATTACATAAATATAGACTCTTACATAACCTAGTCTAAAAGCAATCTATGACTGTCTCTTACATTTCAGGAGGTCTAAGCTGTGCTAAATACGCCACCATCTGCAGCGAAATAGGAATCTCTCGGTACCCAGTATTCGGTGTAGCAAAGCAGCATGGTGGCATAGAGTTCTACCACGGCTCTGATGTTGCTAGCAGTGTGGCAGAGTTTGCTAAGAAGTCTAACAAAGCTAACAACCTTGTTACTCTTAATCCTAACTCTTTCGACGATTCTGTTATCAAATCAAGTGAGAGAAACTAGATTTCTATGTTTATTTACTGTTTTTTTTCTTTAAATTCTTTTATTTTTGTTAATATTTTAAACAAATTATAACAAGAGGCCTTTGGCCCCTCTGCGGCCTTCCTGTGGCCGGTTCGCAGACACATGGATGTTGTAATTTATCAGTTCGTCATATTACTAGTTTATATAAGTGGCATATTGCCACCATGTAAGCTAAAGTGATGTAGAAATTCATACAGTAGGGGTAGGAGCGCGGGACACAGTGGTCCAACTTCCTGGTTCGAGGTGGTCCTAAAAAACAGGGACTTGTTGAATCAACTACCACACCGAGCGCTAGTTTTCACCTGTACAACTGTTATCAACATTGTTATCAGTCTTAAATCGAGATGTCTATAAACTAGAATGTAAACAAGACAAATTTTCTGAACATTTTTAGTTGTTTTTAAGATTATTGTTTAAAAAATAAATAATTTTTGTTTAGATAAATTTAGCATTTTTTCCATTAAAGAACAATAAAGAAGCAATAAACACACAAATTAATTTCCATTTCTGCACATCATGGTTAGTTATCATGTATCAGGTCTAGTTAAAAAACACAGCGTTTATATTTTTATAACATTTATGAAAATTATTCATTTAAAATAATTAATAAGATTTTTAATATTGTTAAAGATCCCTTAAAATAATTTAAATCCTGAAAATGAAGAACTAATTATTTTATATCGTACAAGGAGAACTGACCTGCCTCTAGTGGAGAAACGGTGAAGTTAAAGCAGGCCCATCTAAAACAGCTTATTTTGGGGGAGTTGGACCACTGTGTCCCACACCCCCACCCCTACTGTATGAATTTCTACATCACTTTAATATAAGCCAATTTTCAAATTTATTCGTCAAAATACGTGATTTGTTTACATTATGTCAATCAATGACATGTTTTGTTAGACATATATATATATATGTCAATCAATAAAACCAGAACTAAGACTTATAATACAATGAAACTTTGTATGTTTATGGACCATTCATTGTAGTATATGTGTGAAAAATTCCAGCCCAATCTAAACACTACATGAAGATTTGTGATTTTTTGAAATGTTTGTGGGATAATTTTTGTGGGTTAATGACTTAACACATATTTCTTAAACAATAGGGTTCGGACATTAATAAGGTTGATTTTTGTACTAAGTTTAATTTTGATCCAATAAAGCATACGAAAGTTATTGTGTACCATTGAAACGTCTAGGAAGCAAAAATCTCGTTCACACACACACACACACACCCACACACACACACACATATATATATATATATATATATATATATATATTATATAATATATTATATAATATATATATATATATATATATATATATATACATACGTATGTATATATATATATATATATATATATATATATATATATATATATATATATATATATATATATATATATATATATATATATATATATATATATATATATATATATATTGTTGAGGTTATAATTGTGACTTGTTTGTTAGGTGAAGCCTGGTTGGTTGATTTTTACTCCCCTTACTGCCCTCCCTGTATCAAGCTATTGTCAGAGTTAAGGAAAGTTGGTTCTCAAATATCTCGAGAAACGGTCAGGATTGGCACTGTTGATTGTACTGCACATCGCTTCTTGTGTAATAAGTAAGTTTGATTGTTAACATTTTATACGTATGTAAAAAGGTAAGGACAAATTTTTACTTTTTTCTTTTACTAATCTGGGTATATAATGTCTCTAGGCAGCTAAGGAAACATTCCTGACTCTGTTGTGAGATTACCAGCTTCGGTTGGGCCTCGATTTATATTATCCTTACTTGGTTTCGCCTCGTCAATCAAAATGTAATTTCATCTTGGCGCTTGAGTAAGAAAATCTTTCTTCCCTCCCTTGTTAAGTAAATAACTAGTGTTTGCCCTAAAATCAGAAATCAAGGTTTCATCTGATTTATCCATTATAGGAGTTTTTTAAGATCTCCGGAGTGGTTTTTACAACTTGTCTGCATGTGGAGTATCTATGGATGTTTTGGAATCTGGAATTCTATTTATCCTAATATTTATGAAAATTTTATTTATCCTAATATATGAAAATGTCAAAAATTATTTTTAAACTGTTTGTAACAAACTGTTATTCGGTATGTTTAAGGTACCATGTCAATTCGTACCCAACTACAATGCTCTTCAACCAGTCTCAATCACCCCAGAGATACCACGGAGCTCACTCTTCCGCTGCCATATCCGAGTATATCCATGATTTGCTCAACCCTACAGGTAACCAAAACTTCTACAGAGTCATCCTTGTTTTTACTTTTCTCATTTATACTGAAAAATCGGAATCCTGGATTTTAACTGGATTATCCATTACAGGTATAGAGATACATTGCTAGAGGGGCCCTTTATACTAGTAATGTGTAATTGTAAACAATAAGTGATGGACCTTTATTTTTTTTTTTTTTGGAAGTTAAAAGAAAAATGGAAAATGCTTGATGCCGCCAAAGTGTGAGGACTGACAGGGCATTCCACTACTACTAGGAATTGCCCCACTACTCTCATTAAAACTGTGTGATCTGTTGCCGACAATAAGCCTAAATCTATTGTGCAATAGACCTTTTGATTCGGGTAGACCAGTCACAGAGCCCTCAATTTTGGCCGACTCCAAAAAAAGGCTTATCAAAATAGACGCTACAGTTGACTGGGCATTAGCATCCGTCCCTACAACCCCAGCTCCAACACTTCATCACCTGTGAATGTGATGGTTGCAGAGTCTGGGATTACTGACCTTTATTATTCTTGACCTTTGATTATTATTTTACATTACGTTACTCCGTTTTGATTCCAGTTGTGTCTTTGACTAAAGAAAACTTTGATGAGCTAGTGGGTGGAAAGTCTGAAGAGGAGTTGTGGGTGATAGACTTCTTCATGCCGTGGTGTCAGCCCTGCCAGGCATTAGCACCAGAGTTCAGGAAACTTGCCAAGGTAACTTCATCCATGACTACTTTACCAATAATTAATCTGTTATACAAATAAGTTCGGAAACATGCGATTTTGTCAAACATGGTATGTAGTTCACATGTCAACATTTTGTCCACCAGGAACCTTTCAGAAAGGAAAATGAAATGACTGAATGACAGATATGAAGACAGCCTAAATTGACAGATAAGTAATAAAACAGCAGACAAAATTGACAGAACAAAATTTCATTATTCAAAATTTGAATTAATAAATCAGTGTTTATTTAAAAATCAAAAGAAAACTCTTGTGTTTATTCAATATGAGTAGTTTAACACAGTGGTAGCAGAGCGAGGTTTCGAACCACAGACCTCTGGGTTATGGGCTCCAAGGTCTGTGGATATTAGTAGTTTAACACAGTGGTAGCAGTGCGTGGTTTCGATCCACGGACCTATGGGTTATGGGCCCAGAGGTCTGTGGATAATAGTAGTTAACACAGAGCCGTCAAACTTAACTCCTCTTGAAATTGCTCAAAAAGCTATCATTAAAATGATCCTTAAAAACCCAATATTATATCCTACAAAGGACTTATTTAAACATTTTCCTGTCTTTAGCTTATCTCAATTTTATTATACTATTTTAGAAAGATCAACAATATATCGGTCATAATTATGTAACAAGAAGTAAAGCAAATAAAATTAGATATTTGTACTTGCAATAGTAACCTACTACAGAGACATGCCAGTATGGTAGCACTTAATTGATTCAATCTCTTACCAGATCACATAAGAAATATATATATATATATATATATATATATATATATATATATATATATATATATATATATATATATATATATATATATATAATATATAATATATATATATATATATATAGAGAGAGAGAGAGAGAGAGAGAGAGAGAGAGAGAGAGAGAAGGCTCGTATTTTTCTTGGTTAGCAATCATTTTTGCAAAGTATCAAAGTAAGGATTGATTAATACCCTTTTGTCACATACGTGAATTTGGTAAGTTAAGGACCATATTCGATCTTCAACTATTAGAAATAAATCATCACCAACTTTGAACTTCTCATTAAGCAATATGGTTGCCACGACATGAGGTTTAGGACTTAAAGGTTATATTAGGCTCTATTATTGTTTAGATGAGTTCAGAACTAAGCGAGGTAAAGCTGGGACAGGTCAACTGTGAAGAGGAAAACGAATTGTGCGTAGAACTACATATCCAGTCCTATCCTCATATCAGACTATATCCTCTCGGCTCTAAGGGAGTTCAAACCGTAGCGTGAGTATCTTGCGTATTTAATTTGCCACTGTCAAGTTTTGTAAATATCGATTTGTTTATCCAATATAATTATACATGGGGCATCCGGAATATTGCAGAGAAAAGTATGCTGGTAGATTTTTTTTTGAATTATTCTTTTGTTTTTCAAAAATACAAGAAAAAACTTTCAAGAAACAATAAAAAATTCCACAAATCGTAAGATTGTGTGTGGGGAAACAATTAAAATTAAAAAAAATATAATTAAATTAAAGTTAAATAAATAAATAAATTATAGTAGAATTATTTATATAAATAAAATCAAATGTCTAATATGTATCTTTATTACAAACTCAAAGCTGATTTTAACCTCTCCAGTTGACTCTGTTCAAGCAAAGAAAGAGTTTGCTTTACAGTCGCTGAAGATTACCTGTATAGCTTGAAAGTGGTTTTGTTTAAGCCAATGAGGGAGTTTTTTTTGTCCAGAGTCGCTGAAGATTACCTGTATAGGTTGAAAGTAGTTTTGTTTAAGCCAATGAGAGAGTTTTTTTGTCCAGAGTCGCTGAAGATTACCTGTATAGGTTGAAAGTAGTTTTGTTTAAGCCAATGAGAGAGTTTTTTTGTCCAGAGTCGCTGAAGATTACCTGTATAGGTTGAAAGTGGTTTTGTTTAAGCCAATGAGAGAGTTTTTTGTCCAGAGTCGCTGAAGATTACCTGTATAGGTTGAAAGGTTTTGTTTAAGCCAATGAGGGAGTTTGCTTTTCTAGAGTCACTTATGATTACCTGTATAGGTTGAAAGTGGTTTTGTTTAAGCCAATGAGGGAGTTTGCTTTTCTAGAGTCACTTATGATTACCTGTATAGGTTGAAAGTGGTTTGTTTAAGCCAATGAGAGAGTTTGCTTGTCCAGAGTCGCTGAAGATTACCTGTATAGGTTGAGAGTTTGCTTGTCTAGAGTCACTGATGATTATCTGTATTATTATTTGATTTTGAGAGTAGATTTAAAACCGTGCACTGAGACTTTAAGTCTTTTGTCTTTGAGATCTTTTCCTTTGACTAGTTTTAAGATTTCGTCACGAAGTCTTCATTCTTTGGGAAGACATAGTCATCCTAAGAGCCATAATGCAGTTTAAGGTGTTTTCAAAGCTAACGTGAACATAAATCTCTTGTATGCAAGGGCTTCACATTCACAGTCTTAGGTTCTTCTTGTTTAATTTTAGAAGACTTTCTGTCACCTTGACTTGTGGGCCCCTCCACAGAAGCATTGTCCCAATGTACCTGATGATTGGTTGCTAGCCATTCTCTGATTGAGCTTGACTTTTTGGAATTCCAATAACTGCTTCTGGTCCTAGGGTTGTTCTAGCTAGAGTATCGGCTATTTGTTGTTATAGTGTAACACATGGTTATAATCAAGTGACAGCATGGGAAAATAATGCAAGGGAGCCAATAAAGTTAGTCCTGGATGTTAACCCAGGCCTACAATTTCATTGGTTTCTCAACACTATTTTCTCCCACTGTCAACTGATTATAACAGTGTGCTATACTATAATAGCTACCAAGTAAGGTTCTGTAAACAGTTTGATACCAGTTTAGAGCTTTCTTTATACAATCCTAAAGCTCAGATGGCAGCTTAACAATTAGTTTAGATGTATACTCATGTTTTATTAAGGCATCTTTTTAAAAGATATTTTGTGTAAATATCTGGTATTGTGTACCAGATCAGGCTTTGAAGTTGTAATTAAGGGGAAAAAGTTGTTATAATTCCTTAGCAATGTATCACGAAAGATACTAAATTAAAAAGCAATAAAATATATCTAATTCAGTTGGGAATTGAACACAAGACCTTTCAGATAATGGTCAAACACTCTACCAACTAAGCCACCTATGCTGATTAACATTTCAAATACACTGTTCTATATAATGTTGTAGGATGTACCAAGGATACCAGAGGGACGCGCACTCCTTGAGAAGATGGCTGTATTCGTTCATCAAGTCTCCTGTAGTGGAGCTGACATCGTCTAACTTCAATTCACATGTGCTGAAGTCTTCGTTTCCATGGCTTGTGGATTTTTACGCACCCTGGTGTGGCCACTGTGTAGTCTTTGAACCTGAATTTATTACCATCGCTAAAGTAAGGATTAATTTTTGTCACATGCTGGAGAAGCGTGACTAATTTATTTTTTTTAGGTATTAAAAAAATGTATATATAGAGAGACATAGTCATTCAGTCTTTGGATAGTCTGTTAGATGCCTGCACTCAACTCAACTGCACTTTTGATGGCATTATTGCCGAAATGCTTATTTTGTAATAAATTCTTGTTGGAGAGACATTTTGGTTTTTGTAATACATATATACATACATACATACATACATACATACATACATACATATATATATATATATATATATATATATATATATATATATATATATATATATATATATATATATATATATATATATATATTCCTAAAAGTATTTAATGCTTTGCCAATGTTTTTAAAGAATCAAGTAGCAAGTAAGAGGATTTTGTGAGTAAATTAAAGGAATTGCTTACATCAATAAATAAACACATGTATATACACATTATATTACATGTACCGAATGAATGAAAACATTTATTAAGAAAATAATAATCACATTTTAAATGAAATGTTATAAAATTAATTTTAGTAAATTTATATATATTTATTGTAAACGGTACTACCTTAATCAATCAATAATCTTGATTTCCTAATCTATTTCCGTACTAAAATGTACTTTGGAAATAAAGATTATTGATTGATTAAGGTAGTACCGTTTACAATAAATGGTCCCTCTTTAATAATTGTTAGACAATTTGTAGGGATGTTTGTTTGTTTTGATATTGCGGGTGGGTCTTTAATCGTACTCAAACCAAGGTATTTTTGTTGTTGTTTCAGAAATTAGACGGGAAAGTTAGAACGGGTAAAGTGAACTGTGACATTGACAAACAGCTCTGCCGAGATGCAGGGGTTGGCGCTTACCCCACTGTCATATTCTATCCATCATCTACACGTAACAGGTGGAGTGGAGTGCAGATAGACAGTCAGTCTCACCATGTCATTACATCTAGGGTTCAACAGCTCATCAAACAGTACATCAGAGATGAATTATAGGAAACACAGGACTTTATGAGCAAGTGGTTTTTCTCTGTTGAGCGCTCGCGTGAGAATAACATTAACAATGGGGGTTACAACTGGATAGGAACTTTTTTTCATGATGCTGGTTGGCCCATTATTGTGATACCTCTGGACTAAAGTAGTGTATAAACCAAGTAGGGAAACTCCTATACTAATCTCTTTAAAAAATTCAGACATGCGTGATCAGCTGATTGCTGACTCAAAAAATAAAAAATAGACAAAATTGGAATAACTGCTCATGACCCTTTTAGGATTTAGGTTTTTTTTAAGAATTAAGTAAGTTTAATGGACTGTGAGAAATCTTAATTAGGAATATGAGATAATGAAGACAGCCGTCTTAGTTTTATTAGATTAATTAAAATCATATCAGATCTTTCGCAAGCGATGCTTGGCATCTTCAGTGAATCTAATATCAAGTAAAAAAAAACATAAACCAATTGCAAACAGAAATCAATAATACATACTAAAAATGCAAAAAAACAATCCATAACAAATTTTAAAGTATTTAAAGTAATCATTAGCCCAAACTTACAATAGAGCAGTTAAAGCATCAAACCAAAAGTTAATAAGGCGCGGTCGAATATCCACGGCCTTCTAGAAAGTTGGATCACCAACAAACTTTTTTTATAACTTTTTTTTCAAAATTTTTGTAATTAGCCGGATTTGTGATAAATGAAGCCTATTTCCGTAATCTGCACGCTTTTTTGGTTAATCGCAAAGAGTATTTACATTAACTCAACGATTTATTTTAATCTAACTTGGTACATACATAACTACTGTTAGACGTCAATATTTTGTGTTATATTTTGACATGTCATATTTGTTAACATTGACGTCTAACAGTTATGTATGTACCAAGTTAGATTAAAAATAAATCGTTGAGTGAATGTAAATACTCTTTGAGATTAACCAAAAGAGCGTGCAGATTACGGAAATAGGCTTCATTTATCACAAATCCAGCTAATTACTGAAAATTTTGAAAAAAAAGTTATAAAAAAAGTTTGTTGGTGATCCAACGTTCTAGAAGGCCGTGGATATTCGACCGCGCCTTATATTAAAATAGTTCTTTTAATGGGAACTACACTCCAGGTCTGATAGAAATCGCATTTGTTTCCATACTTGGTTTACATATTACTTTACCCTGGACTTAGCACTTAGGACTTATCACTGAGCTTATTGTTTGCAGGGGATATATTCGACACTTTCAGATTCACATTCAAGATTCTTAAAGGAAGTAATAAGCTGGTCAGTGGTATTGTTACAGTTTTCGTTATAGTCTTTTGCCAGCTGACTAAAAAATCAGTTAGGGGAGTTATTCTATTGGTTTATTAACTTACCTATCAAAAGGTAGGCTAGAATTAATCAATAGAATTTTCTTGCTGCAAAGAATATAGAGGGAAAAGAATGTCAGAAGGTATGAGAGTGTTAGACAGAAGGTTAGAATGAACTTGGTGTTGGTATCTCGGAAACTAACTCTTCTTACTATAACATTCTCCCCACTTTACTAAGTTAGTATTACTAAGTAGCACAGAGGTAGTAAAGTATAATACTTTTTCTATGAGCAGTTAGTTGTTTCCTAAGGCAAAAGCCGAAGGAACCAAAGCATTTAACTTCCAAGGCAAAGCCAAGGGAGTTATAACTATTAATTCCCGAGGCAAAGCCAAGGGAGTTATAACTATTAATTCCCGAGGCAAGCCAAGGGAGTTATAACTATTAATTTCCCGAGGCGAAGCTGAAGAAGTTATTACTATTAACTCCTGAGGTAAAGCTGAAGAAGGTAATATTGAGAGGGGAAAATAGCATTTTACCCCAGGTCATACAAGATTTTATCTCTAGATGTTGACATCATCTAATCATTGTTATATTCTTATTTTCATGTATTATTTTGTATTTTATTTTAAATATTTTGGGTCGAACACACCCTTATAAATTTAGAGGTGTGCCCCCCTCAAAAAATAGATACAAATGGCTTTATACATATATTTCTGTAATTTGTTTGTCTATTAAATCATTTATAATTTAAGTTGTATTCAGAAAAAGAACAAAAAGGACATTGTCCGTCCAAGAACTTTTGTTGCCCATCTTAAAAATAAAAATTAGAGTAAAGGTAAAACTATAATTCAGGTTTGGCGTCAGGCTGTCCTGGACCTAATGTCAAGAAAGCCTATAAGATCCCCCTTAATATGAGGAAAAGCTTAATGCTGCAAAAAATGTTGGCTCGCTTTGCTCGCCAATTTATCATTTGTCATATGCTCCAACATAATAAACAAGTGCACAATTACATTAAAATTTTTAAACAAATAATTTACTATTCTAGTAATATAGTATGTACTCTTTAAGTACAACGGGAAAGTGTTAAGTTTACTTAACTAAAAAAAGCTGTCAAAAATAATAAAAACAATAACAAATAAACACTTTCCCGTTTTATTAAAATATCTCAGTTAGTGTTACTTAAATCGAAGTTTACAATACTACCATTTTTGTTCCACTAGTCAAGACCTTTAAAACGATGTATCATTTATCCAGATTGAACCAACTTCTAATTTTTTTCAAAATTTGGGTGATATGGTAAAATGGGTGAATTTTGAAAAATTTTATTTTATATTTTTTATGGAAAAATTGTCTCAGGGGTCAAGTAAACAATTTTATGAAGAATACTTTTTTCGAAAAGTCAAAATTAAGCCAACTTTACTCTTAATCCATTTTTCAAAAATTGCAGTTTCTGAGTCTACTGTTAAAAATAAAAAAAAATATGAAAAATCTTAGTTTAAAAACATGCAGGAGCTTTCATCAAGTATGACCTTTTTTTGAAAAATGAAATTTTTGTCATTTATAATAATAATAATAATAATAATGGTTCTCGCTGTTACAATCCAGTACGATTGTCTAGCGACGTCAAATATATAAGACTAAAATATCTAAATCCTATCCTCCAGGAACTCGTCTATTGAGTAATAGGCTTTTTGAGTCAATAGCTTCTTAATATGTAGCTTGAGCGAGTCTTCTGGTAGCACAGAGTAGGAAGCTGGAAGATTATTAAAGCATTTCCTCCCCAGATAATGGGGTGATTTGTTTGTTAATTATACATGTATAGGCAACCCCATCCGGGGACACTCTGTATAACTCGTTCTTTATTACCATTATAATGGCATAAGTATCTACTTGAAATAGATCAATATTATAAATAGATACTAGTTGGATTAATCAGTAAAGTTCTAGAAGTTATTTACTAAAATAATACAAAAGGAGCCTATTCTTGTAGTTGTCATGTGAAACTACCAAATTACACACTAGCGCTTCTGTTAATTGGCTATGGAACTAACCTTTTCTTGTCCGAAATAATAAATCCCAGTATCATCTTTCTTTATCTGTATATTCTTTGTCTTGGTTTTTTTCAAATTACTATTTGTGGTGTGTGAGCAGTACCTTCCAGGGTATATTTTCAATGACCTCTGAACTTTGGCATTGATACGTTAGGCCTGAAGGGTGTATGTTAGCATAAGTAATATACTTGTTTCTGATTGGATAAACTGATAGTTATGCAAGTTCTCTAGAAAAATTAGGCAGTCAAAAATCATTGTTTAATCATCTAGACCAGCGTTCTCAACCCTTGAGTCGCGCCTCAAAATATATACAAACGGCTCTATATATTCCTGTTTTTGTTTGTCCATTAAATCATTTATAATTTAAGCTGGAAAAGAACCAATGGGGGCATATGTTCTTGGACGAAGTTCCAAGATCTTTTTGTTGCCCATCTTAATAATAAAATTAGAGTAAAGGAAAAATATAATTCAGGTTTGGCATCAGGCTGTCCTGGACCTAATGTCAAGAAAGCCTATAAGATCCCCCTTAATATGAGGAAAAACTTAATGCTGCAAACAAAATTTGGCTTGCCTTGCTTGCTAATTTATCATTTGTCACATGCTCCAACAAAATAAACAACTGTGAACAATTATATTAAATATTTTAAACAAATAATTTACTATTCTAGTAATATAGTATGTACTCTTTAAGTACCTGTTTTGTTAATTAATTTGACCATCATTCAAAATCTAGGAAAATACTAAGCCAGCAAGTTATTACCGTTCCCATTGGCTTAATGGCAGAATTAAAAATGTTTAGAAACGATGATCTAGACCCATCCTATTTTCAGTTATCAATATTTCTTAAGAATGCATTTATCTTTGTTTTGCTATTGTTCGTTTTTTTATTTATTTTGTTTTTACTTTTGAGTTATAACTATTTTTATAAGTTCCTTTTACTCATGTTATTGTTTATTACTTGTTTTAATTGTTAGTTTTAACAGCATCACTGTAATATTTGCATCATCATTGTCATTATTATTTGTAAATTACAAAGAATATCCGGAGCTACGTAGTGTTCCGATAAAAAATAATTAAAAGTCACTTGGAACACTAAGCAGTGGTGGTGCCTATTATCCTTAATTACCAACCAGTATTCAAAATCATTCTTGACCTTTTAAGTTCAAAAATATTTAGTTAAAAGTAATAGTCCATGCTATATGGTAATACGGTGTTCATATTGGTTGGTTTTTCAGCATCAATAAAATGTAAATTTACTGCCTAGTAGTATTAACGAATCTAGACATAGATGTTGTTAAATTTGTGTTTGAAGGCAACACTGATGTGACTTTACTTGCGTGTTTTTTTTTTAAATAGAAACCACTGACAACATTGTTAGTCAAATTATCTTAATTCTATGTTTTTTTTTATTTACTTGTTTTTTGATATTGTTACTATAAAACACACGGCTAAAATCATTTGACAACTTAAGAAAATAATGCGAGGGAGGCAATGAGGTTAGTCCTGCATGTTAAACCACGCCTACAATTTCATATCGCACCAACCTCATTGGTTCCTCGACACTATTTTCCCACGCTGTCAACTGATTTTACCCGTGTGTTATATTATAATGACTGTTTAAGAATAATGTTTAGAACAAGATGTTATTGTGATAATATAATTTTAACTTATTGATACTTAATATTGTACAAACTAATTGTATTTATTTGTAAATATATTAATTTACTAAATTTTCTTTTGGTGTTCTTATTAATTGTAATAATAATAATAAACTTTATTTTACAATTATTTATTCATAGTTTTAATTATTTTCAATAATTTTATTCATTGTCCATATAACTCACACTCTTAAATACAATAATAATAATATTTATATTTTGCCCATTAATATACTTGGAGTGTCCCTTGATAGTACACTTAACTGGAAAGCTCATGTTAATGAGTTACGAAGTAAACTTTCATCTATTTTATTTTTGCTACGTTAACTTAGTTTACTAAGTAACTTTAGATATTGATAATAATAATATATAATAATATATAGTTTATTTGTAGTAAACATATACATGCAATTACAAACGTCGTAAATCACTTTATATATAATAGTAATATACTTAAAAGTATATATCACAGTCAAAAAGATTTAAATCATTAATTATCACTTATATAATAATAGTAATATACTTAAAAGTAATATCACAGTCAAAAATATTTAAATCTAACATAAAATAAAACGCAACATTAACAATAAATACCTAATTTAAAAAACTCATCTACACTATAACAAGGGTTTAAAAGCAAAAATTCTTTAATTCTATCACAGTATGCGTTTGTATCTAATTCTTTGGTTCTCTTATTTAGTAAATTATACATTCTTATACCTAAATTACTGAATCCAGTCTTGGACTTCCTTAACCTATGAGAGGTAAGTTCTAAATTATCCTTATATCTAGTATTGACAATGTACACTTTCAAACTTAACAAACTTATAACAATTAACATGGACATACTTAAGACATATATAAATAAATAAATTAAAAAGTTAAAATTCTTAAATCTTTAAATAAGTCTTTGCAAATGCATCATATTTAGCACCAGCTATTATCCTAATAACTTTTTTCTGTTGATACCATGATGCTTGCTTACTATGAGCATTTTCATTCACGTATGCTCTATTGGGAGCAGCCCCTGTAGCCACTTTTTTATTGTGCATAAAAGCTATCCGTATCATAAATAAAGCTAAACATGACTAAGTGCAAGCAATATTTATTGATAATAAATGTTCACTTTTCATTCAGCTATTTTTCATTGTTGTTCGTTAAGGCAAAGTGTGATGAGGCAGGATCAATTATATTAAGGACCACAATTATGGCACTAGATATATTGCTAACATCAATATTCCCACTAGTAGGCTCAACAAATCACATCAGTCCCCAAATTTTAATGGAATAAGGTGTTTTAATAAATTACCCGCTTCAATAGTTGAACTTCCACCCAAAACTTTCAACGCAAAGCATTAAAAACATTGTTTCTTGAGAAAGCCTACTATAATGTTAATGAGCTTATAAGATTGGGGTCTTGGAGGGGGGAAGGTAATTTTTTTGTTTTGGGAGGGGGGCATCTGGCATCTACTAATCAAGAATATATAATATTTGTTTATATATGTATATATATATATGTGTGTGTGTGTACTATAACTATTGTATTTAAATTAAATAAATAAATTGTTAGTTAAAAAAAAAGAGAATATATATGGTTCAAAAATCGACTTGTTTATGTCCCGAGCCCTGTTAATGAAACATGAGTGACGTCATCAACCCACAATAATGACTCGGCAAATTTTAAAAAAAACCACTACATTAAAAAGAAATTTGATCGTGTTGAAGTTTTACAAACGTGCCCTAATATGTATTTTAATAAGCACATACATGAAGTTTAAAATTTATTACCAGCATTAGTTCTGGTTTTATCGATTGACATGTATAACATAATGTAAACAAGTCACGTTTGACTAACACATTTGAAAATTCGCCACCTATATAAACATTATTCCACATATAAACTAGTAATATGACAAACTGATATAGGGCAGCAACCATTTGGCCACGAAGCGGCTCTCAGCGCCGAAGTGATTATTTTTCAAAAAGACTTTTAACAAAACCTAAACCAAAATTAAAAACAATAAAGTCTTTATATTAAGTTAAGGCCACTAAAAGTGAAAAGTCGACAACAACATAAATCGATTATAAGAAATAAGAAGAATTGGTAAATCTTTTTAAAAAAATATTTTACTTGCCATCTATATACATCTACTTTTAATTTTTTAAACATTTTAATTAATTTTGCTTTTAATTTAAGTTAATGAAAATTGTGAAAATATGTGAAAGATTTGTTAAGACCGAGTCATGAGTTCTATATCGGCATTGGAGGCGGACAAAGGTACTGAATGATTACCTGTGCGATTTTTGTTTTAACGTTTTACCATGCTAGATTTTATAAAATTGGTCGCTTAAAGAGTTGAATTAATGCTAAGGAACAGTATAAGTAAATATCATTTGATATAACCGAGTTTTGCAAAACATGAATAGTTGACAAAATACTATGTCTCTTGCACAATTATATTGTGTCAAGTATAAATAAAGCTTGAGTTTTTTGCCATAATAATGCCGTAACAACTGACTAAAAATGTGCCAGCTACCCTAAATTGTAGACTTTAACTCTAGTGGAATAGAGTGGTGCTAGAGGAGCTGATGAGATTACAGTCTATCGTTTAGTTTAAAAAATCCCCAAGGTCATAAATATTTTGGGGATTGACCAATCAGAGAAGCCGCTGCCAACTCTTACTTAAAAAGAGAAAAAAAAATCCCTACCACAATAACCGCTGTAGGAAAAACCTTCTTCCCAGCAAATCGTTCACTTTGTTTGTGGTTCTTCTTTTGATTAAATCGTTTTGAAACGACTTTCAAATTAATCTTAAAAATTATATTTTAAAATAAAACTACACAAAATAAATGTAAAAAACATCGCCAAGAAATACGGTAAAATAACCTAATTTGTTTACATAGTTTTTTCCGCTCCCTCTTGCAGGGATTTTTTTTTCTTAAGAATCAGTGGTGTTTAAACTGACCTGTCAAAATTGTTTAAACTAAACGATAGACTGTAGTGAGACTGGTTAAACTAGGGGGGGGGGGGGGGCAGGTGAGACTAATGTGATGAGAGGAGCTAGTAAGACTAGATGAACGAGGCACACTGTGAACTAGTCGTGGACACTAGCCAGAGGGGTTAGTTTGGATAGAGTCTGGTTGGGCTAGATGAAATAGTCATATGTGCGGATGGCATGCTTCCTAGATGATGAGTGTGTACAAACTCTGGTGGATTAGTTGTGTGAGATTGAGTGAGGGGAAAAGCTAATATGACCCTGCCCTAAAATTTACCTTGTTTTTTTTGCCGTTGAATAATTTTGATTTGTTACATAGATGAAAAGATACAGAATGAAGTGGATGAAGTTTATGATTCCGACTATGAGCCAGAAAATTACAGCAGTAGTAGGAATAACTTGAGTGTTGTTTCCTTCCCACCTGCACTCACCACGTCATCGCAGCCATTTCTGTGGTTGCTGTCTAATTAACCTAGGTAAATGTTTACTCAAGAGCCTTTAAGTGTTTAGGTTACTTTAGGTCTCCTATTAAAAATTAGGACATGCACAAGTTATTTAATTTGTCCAGATTTTTCTAAGAAGAAGCGCTGTCAATTAGCTTAAAGAGAGATTAAATAAGTGCATGAATAATGGCCGAGTAAATGGTGCGATTTTGGAATAAATGTACTATTTCTTTTAAAAATCTTGGAAAAATTAAATAACAACGGTTATGTTACAACATATATTAGAAACTCAAGCTGGAAATGGATTGTT
Organism: Microvelia longipes; assembly: GCA_018340805.1. Lineage (NCBI taxonomy): Eukaryota > Metazoa > Arthropoda > Insecta > Hemiptera > Veliidae > Microvelia > Microvelia longipes. The sequence goes on along the minus strand of JACMZG010001871.1, from coordinate 152,094 downwards.
AAGCATGGAATCAGTCATTTAAAAAAAAATTGTTTTTGACTTGCAGACCTTAATGCCAGAATTCACAATGGCTGCTGATAATTTGAGGCAAGCTAAACTTTAATTGTTTAAATTTGAAAAATCTAATACTTACTACTAACTTACTAATACTTAATAATACTTAGTATGAAATTGATGAATAAATAAAAACAAAGTGTTGGTCAACTCTTTATCAAGTCAGCCAAAGAGCTGACTTTGTATCATATTTTTCTGCTGCTTGATGTATAATAATAATAATGAAAATGCCTGTTTTAGAACCTTGTTTCACATCGCGGATAACACCTGCAAGAACCAACTCTAACTCTATTTGAGTGATGGTTTAGTTTTACTCAAAGCTTTGCTTTCTTTATTTTCAGATGGCTCTACTTCTGGTGCTGTTAAAAGGTTTAGGGTTGTGGTTGATAGTGAAAGTGAGACTGAAGAAGAAACCATTTTGACTCAGATTGAAAATTCCGATACTAAAGATATAACTGTATTCGAACATTGCTCGTTAGAACAAAGGGATTGGGATGCAAAGATGAAACCTACGGCAATTGTAGATGGATCAGATATATTAACACGATATGTCGATGATACATTTTTATTGGGTGATTCCACAAGTTCGAAAGGGTCTAATCTGAGCGGCAAACACTTGAAAGTTTTTAATGTAGTAAGTTATTCAATATCTGATTCGAATTCCAACAGCTCCAATTCAGTTCCTAATAGCTCCGGTTTGCTGAAGATACGAAACGATTTGACTCATAAGATAAAATGTGACGATCTTAAAAGCAATGATATTAAAACTGCACCTTTAGCATCAAATGTTGGTTGTTATACACCTGATGATTCATCACTTAAATTAGAAGTAAAAGAACCCAATACTAGTTATTTAGCTCTTGATTCAAATAATGTCACATCAACAAATAATTTGATAGCAAATATTCCTGATTCAGCAATAATTGGTTCGAATTGTCAAATGCTAGATTCTTTTAATGCATCATTGAATGACAGATTGAAAAAAAGATCGGGAAATTCTGTTGAGCGAGTAAAAGAACCTTTGACAACTTCAAATGTGGTTGTGGCTTCTTGTAAATTTAGTCCATCTTCTGGCGTACTCCCAATTGACAAATATAACAAAGTTACATCATCTGCAAATGGAGAAAGGATTAATTTTCATGTTGGGCAACCATCTTCTTGTTTAATTAATGCTGATGAGCCAACTTCTAACTTAGTCATGTAATCAGCCATTTCTAACTTAAGTCGTGTAGTTCAGCCAATTTCTAGTTTAAATAGTGATATTCAGTCAATTTCTAACTTAAATACATTTGCACAGGTAACACCAAAATTATTTAATGAAGCTCAATCTACAACTAACTTAATGAATGCAGTTCAACCTACTGTTAACTTAAGTAAAGTAGATCAAACAATGTCTAACTTGAGTTTAGATTTACCATCAACGATTTCATCAAATTTATCTGATATCGACATCAAACCTGAACCGATTGATTTTGATGAGTTACCGAACCAAGCGACTGTTATTATTGATAGTTATCAACCTTTTCAAGGAGTGTCGTCCAATCAAGATGATACGGAGGATATAAAGTTGTTTCAACATGGTTGGTCCGGTGAATTTGGAGTAAACGATGGACTGATGCCTGTTACTAATGGTATGAATTTCCCAGTCAGAGTGGTACCTGAACCCGAGTGCATTATTCCCGACACACCATTGAGTGAGTATTATTTACTTTTCTAGATCAAATTATGAATATTACTCATAATTGAGAATGTTATTATAAAAATGAAAACAAGAGGCTTTTTGCAATTCTGGCAAAAAGCCTATGTTTGTTTTACTTAATAATTTTGTCATATTACTGGTTATAAGTGATATACTCCTACGATATAAGCTAATTTCAAATGTATTTGTCAAAAACGTGATTTGATACATTATGTCAATCAATGACATGTTTTGTGTGATTTATAATGTCAATCAATAAAACCGGAACTAATACTGATAACAAAAGGGAACTTTGTACTTATGTGAACCATATATAGTAGTATATGTGTAAAAAAATCAGCCCAATCGAAACCACTAAAAGATTGGGATTTTTTGAAATGTTTGTGGGGTTATTTTTGTCACATATTTCATAAAACAATATGGGTTCAGACATAAACAAGGTAACATGGTTGATTTTTGTAACCAAGTTTCTATTTTCTTTCAAACATGGCAAATCAGCAAATCTGTGGTTCCTCTATAAGAGGTTATTAATATAATTATTTTTCCAAATTTACTTTTCCTCATTTATTTACATTGATATAAGAAAAGTATTGGGTTTGCGAAGAAATCTTGAAACTGGATTTTCACCTGAATCCCAGGTTTTTATTACCAGGTGTTTTATTACCAGGTGTTTTAGGGTTTATTACAGGTGCGTTTTATTACAGGTGTTTTATTACCAGGTTTTAATTACCAGGCTGTTTAAGACCTCCTGAGTGGTTTTACCAAAGTTGTCTGTCTGTATGTGTGTGTCCGTTATCATCGTAGCTCTCAGTGTATTTATGGTATGAAACTTGGTATAAAATCAATCTTTAAAACAAGCTCTAGTTGTGCTTTCCGGGGAATAATTTTGATGACCTTATTAACTGTCATTAATGACTCATGAAAATTAAAAAGCTTGACGCGGCCTTTTAATTTGCACCTCAGCCAGCTATGCGGTGTCAGTCATTATATTGACCTTCGACACTCCAGAGGTCTGGGGTTTTCATCCCTGGTTACGCTCTCAGTTTTTATAGATAATTATTCAAATATTTATCACCAACTTTAGATTTTACTGATACCACTACCACCTGTGGTGGTTCCCACAGGGGTTACTCTGGATGAAGGAAGGCTCTAAACGTGCATCATCATGAGGTGTTCTGAGGTACCCCATACCTGATTTTTTTTGTTAATATAATGTGATTTGATTTGCAGGCTCCAATGACAATTTGGAATTAGAGCCGGTTGCTGTTAAAGTCGAGCCAGAGGACGAATCGAACTACTTGTCCTTAACTCCTCTCGAACCATTTATACCACCCAATACGATGCAGTCTGCGCAACCTAACGCACTTCAAACCGTGCAATCTATTAAGCAACCACTACCACAGCCCTTGGGGAATGAAATTTCCATTTCGTCACTATTAATGCCAAGTCATTCGTCAGAGCCGACTATCAGCCTCTCTGATTTGTTATCTAAAACTATTGAAGATAGGTTATTCCCAGAAGAAAGTCAAACAGCTTCCAACAAACAAGAAGAAAGCGATGAAAAGGATAAACCAGAAATGCTCAACACGATAGTAAGTTTTTATTTATTAATAATTATTTTTATATTTGTTTATTATAATTGCATGTAGCCAAATAATATGTAGATAAAGAAAGGCGGGTACTTATTTATTATTTCGGACAAGAAAAGGTTAGTTCTGTAGACAGTTAACAGGAGCGCTAGTGTGTATTTGGTAGTTCTCTATCCAACTACAAGAATGTGCCACTGTCGTCTTCAACAAACTACTTCCGGCACAAAACTGATTAATCCAGATATTTCTTTCTATAATAATGATCTATTTCAAGTAGAAACTCGTGTTGTTAAAAGTGTAATAAAGGACAAGATGATTTCATACCACTATTTTGTGTCGGTAAAAGTGCTTCTTAACTCCCTAAAAACTAGTTAAAAACTTAACATTATACACCGTCTGGAGATAAAATAATATTGACCATTTGTTTGGTATACCTCAAGTTTTGTGTGGGGAACAATGAAAGTTATAAGAATATGCTAAGAGTAAAAAAGACTTATTTTTGGCTTAAGAACACAAATCAGTCATTGCATTACCCTCAGCCTAAGGTATTTATAGTTACTAATGCTGCTAGATTCAGCTACCCAGATTTTTTTTAAATTAAAAATTTAATGATGGATTTGTGTTCTTAAGCCGAAAATAAAGCAAATTCTTTTTTAACGCCAATACTTAAGCTTTCAAGTTTGAGTTAAAATATCCAATTTTTCACTTTGGACCAAATATGCAGGATGTCTTGTATTCATCCCTAGAACACAAAAGCATAATAATAACAGTATAACCTTTTAATTTACTTTATTCTATTTTTTTGCAAAATCAAGGGTTGGACATGGGACACCCGTAGTTAACTAAATCGCCATAAAAAGTTCCTCGAATTTCATAATTTGTCTGACTGTGCAAAATTTATGAGGGGGTGTAATGAATAAATACACTGTTGTCTGGTGGACTGTCTGTAAGACTAATTATATTTATCAAATACAAATACATTTATAATAAAGCCAGTGCCTTCATGATCATTATCTCTTTACATCTCCCTTTTTTTGAGAACTAAGTTTACATAAAACTTATTGACTTGACTTTAAAACAAAGATACTTTAATAAAATTAACGCTGATATTAACACAATAAATTGAACAACATTAACGAAATAACACTTAATCCTACTGACTGCGCCATGTAATGAATAAATACACTGTTGTCTGTAGGATGTCTGTAAGACTGATTATATTTATCAAAATACAAATACATTTATCATAAAGCCAGTGCCTTCATGATCATTATCTCTTTACAGGGGGATTTCATTCTTTCTTGTATATATAATTGAAACAAGAGATTTCAGTTCCTCTTGGTTGCTCCGCGGCATTAGCGCTTGGCTGTTCCAAAGTCTAATGATTGTTTCCTGTAGCAGTTTGTTGTATTAGTAGTTTAGTAAGTGGCAACTACCATGTACGGGGGAATTTCCAAATGATTAATAAAAAAAAATCAGGTATGGGGTACCCGAACTTTTCCACAATGGATTCCCTACGTTTATCCTCAGAATATACTAGTCGTTAAATTTATCTGCAACACATATTCGGACTCGTTTTGCTTTCCTTAGATTGTTAATTAATTATTTTTTACATATTATGAGTAATATTTTGCCTTTTAGCTAACGGACCCTTGAAATCATTCTGAGAGATCACACTTTGCGTGACCCTGCTTTAGACTCCTAAAATGGTTTTAAGTAATAAAAAAAAGTTTAATATTTTCTTAAAAAAAAAATTGTAAATATGAAAAATAAAAGATTATTGAAAAAAAAAAAAACCTGCAGTCAGGAAGGACTGTGTGATTAGTTGACCTTAGTGTTATATTGGTGATTTTATATTTTATTCCTCATTGTTATGGATTGAACCACCAGATTAACAAACATTAAAGATGACAGAGTTGATATTTTGTTTTCTTTGAATGGATATTGCATAATAAAAAAAAAAAATAGGCATGTAAATGTATAAAATGCTATCTCAAATTTAAAGCCCTATTCTATAGACATCCATAACATTGTTATTTTTTGAGGCATTTCTGACTTTATTTACTGTACTTTTCATTTTTAGATATGGATCACAATAATTTTTACCTAGACGAATACATTAAGAAGTGTCATCAAGAGTTAAGGAACATTGAGAACGAAGTGAAAAACATGGGGTACGACTCAGACGATGATTTGAAAGAAGCGTTTGTCACTCTGTTTAGGAAGCGCATCGAGAGCAAAGTAAAAAAACGTATTTATACTAGTAAACTGCGGGTTTCTTACATGTCTCGCATGTGTACGGCGCAAGAACCACACTCTCCAAATATGAGGAAAGTCAGTGATATAATTGCCGATATGAAGATTAGCGAACAGAGAGAGAAAGAATTGATTAAAACGATTAGACCTTGTTACGTTAGATTGAAGAAAATGAAAATTCGACAGACTTTTCAACCCAAAGTAAAATTAGAAGTTGTAGATTCAGAAAGAGATGAAATCTTGAAGAAAATGGATATTGAAATTGATGAGAAACCGGTCATCGGTAGAGACCGATCAGACTCTGATTCCGACAGTTCTTCATCGTGCAGTTCCTCTTGTTCTTCTTGTAATTCTTCTGATTCGTCTTCCGATTCTTCTTCCTCTTCTTCTTCTGAGGATGAAGGCGAATCGACTACCCAAATGACAATAGATGACAACAGTCGAAATAGCATGCAAGTAGGTGAAGAAGAAAGTTGTCAGAAAAGCACCACAGTGGCTGCAGAAAGCACTTCCGATTTGCTGTGTGATGAAACGCTGACTGAAAGTAATGATTTAGCACTTCCTAATGATAATGCTCAGTGTATAATCCATCCTGATATATTCAGCATTAGGTAAGCCTTTGATTACTTTCTTCATGAATTCATATTATTATAAAATAAATTATAAAAATAGTTATAAATTTACTAAGTGAAAAAAGCAAGTTTTTGATCCCTGAGCAGTCAAGTTGGGAACAAACCATTCCGAGGCTTGCCGAGGAACTATTTAGTTTACTCAGTAGGTGAAGCCGAGGAAGTTAATTACTGCTCGGGTTTTATTACCTCCAGGAGGAATAAAATAGTGCAATAACAACAGGAAGTGTTAAAATCGTGGTATGATTTATTTAAGTTGCCTTTTTATTTATAGGACAATAATTGATTTATTACATAGTTTGCCTCTTCAATTAAATTTAAAAAAGTGAATGTAAATTTTTAATTGTTTAAGATATCAATCAAACTGTTAATGAATCTAACAAAATAATAGATTTTAATCTCAAGAATTAGTTAACAGCTATTCACGTAGTCCCACTATGAAATAGTGAGATAAACATTTTTTAGGTTTTTATTTTTATCTAAACAAAGATATTGATAATTCTATAACAAATCTTTACACTGGGACTTTTTATTATCAAATAAACTTTTTATTGTATTATGTTTATTAATAATGTTGATTATTTTTGTTATACAATTCATTAACTTAAATAATATTAATTTTTTTTTTACAGTATTTACAAAAATCATGAGTTACATAGATCTCTATTTTGTCATATAAGCACTGCAAAATGAGTAATAATACGAAAATAATTCAAGTCATTAACTATTAGTTCTTTTAACAACTTACTAAATAAATGCTTAGAATTGAATATCATGTTTAAACCTAAAACGCTACTTTAATACATATTTATAATGATATAAATCTTTTAAATATAGTTGCCGTATTTCGTATACAAAAATGTAGTTACTGAAACTTCATATTAAATAAGTGAAAGTTTTAAATTATTTATATACTTGGTAGTATGTGAAAAAGTGTGCGTCCCTTGAGGATCGAACTTGTGTCCTTCAAATTAAGAGCTGAAGACACTACCAGGAGTTATATGTCACTTTTCTCCCTGTAGATTCAGACCAGGAGTTTTGTCACTTTTCTTCCTGTAGATTCAGACCAGGAGTTATATGTCACTTTTTTCCCTCTACAAGAGGGAGGAGAGTACACCTTTTCTCCCAATTGGAGGTAAACTTTTATTAACTACCTAGGGCTACAAATCATATTAGATTCTTTTATACCTTACCTGGTATAAGTTTTAGGGCTTGGTCCAATATGTTATCTTAAAGTTTAATCATTAGCAGAAGGTAGATGAGTTATTGTTTTTATCTCAGAAACTTCACTTATCTCTTCTCAGAAACTTGTTTAACAGTTTTACTATTAATGTTGTTCTTACCTGGCATAACTAAGTTTTAGGTTTGGTCAAGAGATTATCTAAATGTTGAATCATTAGCAGAAGGTAGATGATTGAATCATTAGCTCTTTTTTAGTTGTTTTCACAACATTTTTTAAAATGTTAATGTCTTTCAGCTGATAAAGCAAAAGGTGAAACGGAGAAGACTGGTCTCACGGAGGAAGGTCTCCAAGATGAAAAAGATACAGAGACCTTGCAAGCTGTTCAATTTATATTAGACTGGGACAATCCAGCTAGTAAGTAATCCACCTAGTATTTTTCTGTAAATTTACCTTTCCTAGCCAAAAATTTGACTTTGAAATCCTTAACACCTAATCCTAGCTTTACACGTAAATTATATAATCGACTATTGCTTTAAGATTATTTTTATCAAATCTTTTTGTAATAAAGTGAAATAATAAAATGAAAAATTTGCTTATTTGATTTTCTAGATAATGAGGTAGAAACAGTGGAGCCAACCCCCTTTGAGAATGCTCCTCAACCTGAACCTGAACCAGAACCAGTCACCCCAGTTAATCCTGATGTTTCAGTCGCATCACCCGTACCTGAGCAACCTGCTGTGAAACCAAAAACAAGCAAAGAGCTAGTTATTGGTAAAACTGTTTAGTAATTGTTTTGATAGAACGAAAAGGAAATGTATTTATTGTTTTTGGCTGATTTTCATGAAAATGTGGGCTAACTTGGGTGGAACAAAAAGTAGGGGTCCCCCTTGCCAACTAACTCTCTGTCTGGAATAGTGGGCTAACTTGAGTGGAACAAAAAGTCGGGGACCCCCTTGCCAACTAACTCTCTGACTGTCTGGAATAGTGGGCTAACTTGGGTGGAACAAAAAGTAGGGACCCCCTTGCCAACTAACTCTCTGACTGTCTGGAATAGTGGGCTAACTTGGGTGGAACAAAAAGTAGGGGTCCCCCTTGCCAACTAACTCTCTGACTGTCTGGAATAGTGGCTAACTTGGGTGGAACAAAAGTAGGGGACCCCTTGCCAACTAACTCTCTGGACTGTCTGGAAAGTGGGCTAACTTGGTGGAACAAAAAGTTGGAGATCCCCTTGCCAACTAACTACTACACTTATATTTATAGAATACATTCAATAGATAATAATTACTATATTATAATAACTAGATAAACTCATTTTAAATCCATTTTACTTAATTAAGGACAAATGGTTGAAAAATAATGTAATATTTACAAGAAATTGTAATTAATCATAAAAATTGAAAAATGACGTCATTAATGTTCAGTTATGGTACCACACTACTGAGAGAATGGTAAAAGCTGTTGTATACTCCCTCTAAGTATTAGTCTCTTTGTTGTGACGTCATTAATCAGAAATCATGACTCAGCAAAAAATGTATAAAATGCGGAAACATGTTTTGATCGGTTTATTTGTCACGCATGAAGTCATATATAAGACCAATCCATGTGTCAAGTTTTTTTCCCCACTATTGTCATTTGTTCAATTTTACTTTTGAATATCTTGTAATATTAAACTATTTAATAACTATTAAACTATAAAGAATTTATAACTCAGCAATTTGCTTTACCATCTTTATTTTTTTTTCCAGTAAAAAACTTACTGCGATAACTGTTTGAAGACTTTCAGAGGTAAGAATTTCAACCTTGAGGAGCACAAGAAGAACACCTGTAAACCCATTAAGTGTGATGCCTGTGATAAGAAGTTCACCAAGCCTTCTCATCTGATGCAGCACAAGATTAAGTGTGCTGCACAGGTGGGACACGAGAAGACAGAGAGTTACTGTATCTCGTGTAATATGCACTTCAAGACACTGGAGGAGTTTAATACCCACAAGAAGGTCTTGTAATAGTCCAAGAGCTAGAGCTGAAAAAACACTACTCATTTTGTATTGCTTTAAACCAAATTTTATTGAAATATAGGAAAGTAATATTTCTTTTTATGTAAGTAATAAAGAAAAAACATAATTTACATATCCAGAGTGGAGCCCCTTGAAATTATTAAAAAATCGTACAAAATTTAGGTTTCTTGAAATAATTGGTTCCCTTTTAGCCATGCGCAAAACTTTTAGATGATATTTTTAAAGGTGATAAAATTTTCAATAAATTGAGTGTTCATTCATCAAAATTGGATAACTACAACCTAAGTTATGACATTGGCAAAACCACTAAAAAAAATTGTTAATTTTTGCTAAGTCAGCTAATTCCTTTAATAAAATTTAGACATTTGTGTATTTCTTAAGTCTTTCGCAAATGCTTTAAAGTTATAAACGTTGTTATCAAATTTTGATAAATAAGCACTCAATTCATTGGAAATTTTAATCAGGTTTAAAAAATGTCCTCTTTAAATTTTAGACACGACTAACAGGTAACCTCTTTATTTCAAGAAACTTAAAATTTGTGCGATTTTCAAAAAATTTGAGTGTTCTCAATCGTATGTAGGGCTCCACTCTGGATAGGCTGACTTGACAATGTTTATTTTTTAACATTTAAGGTTTGTATTCAATCAAATTTATTTTAAAGGAGTACAAAATGAGATGCGCTGTTCTGGTCATTTAATTTATTTCTTTAAGTTGCCACATCTGATTGATAATGAGGCTGCTTACCAAAGAGACTAAAACTATTAGAAGGAGGATACAACAGCTCTTATCATTCCTTGGGTAGCTAGGTGCCCTAACGGTAAATTGGTGACGTCATAATTTTAGTCTCTTTGGGTGTATAAATATGTGCTCCGATAGAAGTTGTAGGGGAGTGGGGAGTAGTTCGTCTCTCTCTAGGGAGACTATAGTGGGGGTAGTACAGTTAGGGCACCTATGGGAAACTGTCTTCATTTCCAGACCCCTTATCACTGTGTTAAACGGGTTCTGTCTTCCCTCTAATAGTTTTAGTCTCTTTGCAGCTTACACTCTCTTCGTTGTACAAACAAACCTATATCCATATTGTTCGCCTGTCGCAGTAAATGATTAAACATTTAAGCCGTCTCTTCATTTAAAATGTTCATTCAAGAGCAGACTTCTGACTTCTGGTCATCATGGGTCTAATTTTTTTAATAGAGATCTTCATTGACAATAGTAAAGATTATTGAAGTCCTGATTAAGAAGTCTTAATCAGAGTTTTCAACTCTGTTTAAGGTAGCTTTTCCTAATAATATAAATCTCTTATATGCAAGGGCTTCAATATGAAGCCCTTGCTGATTCAGAGGATAGTCCACAAAGTCTACAGACAGGCTCTTCTAAGTATTTTCCTATGTTATTCATATGTTTGCGTAGGTGACAGTGACCTGTTATTAAGCCAGCCACTTAACTTAGGTTCTTCTTATTTAATTTATGGAAGACTTTCTTTCAACTTGGCTTGTGAACCTCTCATCATGTGCCTTAAGCCAGGAGCATTGTTCCGGTGTAGCTGATCTGCTTTCATGATTAAGCCTTCTATTGTTATGAATGAATTGATAATGAATTCATCAATGTAGATGAAGAATCCAACGTTTCGCTTACACTGTGGGAGGCACCTTCAGGGATTTAGGACATCAATAGCATTGTGTTTTCATCTATAATGTCCTACGTCCCTGAAGATGCTTCCATAGTGAAAGCGAAACGTTGGATTCTTTATCTACATTGACACGGTCACCACCGGGAGACCTAAATCTAAATCATAATTACCACGGAATCTTACACAGTTTATTATATTATGATAAGATAGGATAAAATCTTATTTATGATTTTTCAGGTTCACGAAGTTCTATCAACTCTCAAGTTTTACTGCACCCCGTGCAATAAGCATTATCTAACCAAGCGAGGTTTACTTCTGCACATGTCGAAAGTTCATGGAGACTTATACAAGTGTCTCATCTGCGATGCCAGATACTCAGAATTTGAGAAGTTCCGTGTTCACTTGAAGAATGCTCATGGCAAATATGCTTACCTTGTCGATGTCGACAATTACCGCATTGAAGATCACCCAAATCCTTCTTACAAAATTGTTGACGATGTTGTGCTAATTAACAATGCCGAATCTTCTAAAAAGGTTTGCAAACCTTTACAAGTCAAGCCCATGCCTATGAATAGACCCTTAAAGTAAGTATATAACTTCTCCTTCATTCCTTTTTTTCTTCTTATTTATTTGTCCTTACCTACTACTGCAAGTATGTTTAAAAATTATTTTGTTCATCCTAAAAATGTGAAACAAAGGTTTCAATGTAATCATCCGTTTCAAGCATTTTTATGATGTTCTTAGTTTTCAACGTATTGTCCATGTGTGTGTTTATGTTACCCATAACACCTGCTGTGTTCCAGCGAGAGAGTTGAAACTTGTCACAAAAAATCAGACTTAAGGTCTAGTGTGCTGTTTGGAAGCGTGAAAATACATTTGTTTACCTCATTTATACCCATAGGTATATAGGAAACTTATTAGTCCAAGAGCCATGCCTAAAAAATATGACTCATTTTGTACTATAATATAACACACGGCTAAAGTCAATTGGCAGCGTGGGAGGGAAAGAATTCTATTGGTATATGTTTGAGAATGAGCATGTTTGAGAATGAACATAAATGGAGTCCATTGTAATAGAACAAAAGAATAAAAGTCTCTCCACAGTTATAGATTTTATTAAAAGTAAAGCAGAGCGCTTTCGACCTAACAGGTCATCATCAGTGCCTATTAAACAAATAAGACAAAAAAATGTCAAAACAAACTATTGGTATAGACCGACCGCGCCCCTTCCCCCTTCACCCCATGTCAACCTCAGCACAAATAATACCTTTATCGTATTTTCTCTATTTCTCGTACAGCGCAGGGTCTGTGGTCTGTCTGGTGCATTTTTTGGCCTTTTAACAAATGTCATAACTTTACTTGTAGTCATCCGATTTTGACAAAAAACAATCATTTTTTAAAACCAGGAATTCAAATTAATTATCCTGTTTAAAAGACTTTTTAAGTTATCTGTCTGTATGTGTGTGTCTGTTATCATCATAACAGATACCAAAATCGGGTACGGGTACCTCGGAACACATTTATACCTACAGTATAAATGAGGAAAAGTAAAAATGGCTCTCTCCCAACGGGAACATCCGTTTTCTTTCTCTCTCTCTCTGGCATGGCTATCTAATTAACCTGTATAAATGACTGTATAAAAATTTCAAAAAATTAAAGCACTGGGAAAAATGTTTTAATTGATTTGAATATATAAAATTTGGCACGCATGTAAAAGGCTAACATATGTGCCATGTTTTATCTGATTATCAGCATTAGTTCAAATTTTATCAAATGACTTGTATACGTTTTTTTTTAAATGTAAAAATCCGAAAATAATTGAGTTGAAATTCGGTGCAAGTGTGTACCTTTACGTATGAAAGAAGTACACAAAGTTTTGTTTAAATATGGCCAGTAAATCCATGATGTTTGTTGGATGATAAAAGTTAAGCAGCATCGAGAGTGGTTTGTGCCTGGATAGGTGACCGCTGGGAATGAAATAGATGTTTCACTGACTGAGGATGAGCGAGGCGGAGGAAGAGATGTTGCGGTATAAATTTAACTGCAAAGTGATGAGAAAAGCGTGTCCAAAGTTGGAATGAAAGTTCAGTAGATTTTTCCCCATGATTTGATTTTGGTTTCAGAATGGTGAACCTTGTGAATAAGAAGACGGGTGAAACCATAGATCAGGTTCTTGATCTCTATTGCACCGAGTGCACCTCTTGGTTTGGTATTCTGAGGAGCTCTTTCAAAATCCATGACACCCTCACGTGTCCCAAATGTAAAAACGTCTTTGATGTCAGACCTATTAGGAAGAAGTTAGAAGAAGCCAATAAATTTGTATTTGAAGATGTCAATCTATTGAGCGATGAAGAGGATGAGCATTCGGAAATGAATGTAGTTCCAGGAAAAAGCAGGTAATTACCCATGGGCATTGATTAACACAGGAGCATAGGTGGTGTAATGGTTAGGACGTCGGCCTGCCAACAAGACAGGCTGGTTTCAATCCTGGTCGGGGCTTCTAGGATATTTATAAGGGGGACAGAATTCCTTTTATGTGTTGCCCTTCCAAAGTGACGTTAAGATAGTGGTCCCGAGCCTATGTGATGTTAGGTACTTGTAAAAAACCTAACCCTACATGAACCGGCGTTTTATGCAAAATTTAAGACTCTTTATAGTAGCGTATATTATTTCATAAAACAGTTAATGTTTATAAAAAAAACTAAAGAGTTGCATTCTTCTGAAAAATTAAAAAAAAAATTGTAGCTCAATAACTGTTTTAAATCAATGAAAATTTTATTGGACCTTTGGAAAAACTTCTTTGTATGACACAGTTTTAATCAATACCAATATTATTTATTACCCTTGTAAAGGACAAAATTACCAGTAATCAAAGGTGAAAGGTGTTTTTATAATTAATTTTTATCATCACCAAACAATCATAATAAACAATCCTGGGTTTATGCTTTGTTTACATTTTCCACCTTTTGTCGAAAAAAGAACAAATAATTATTGTTAATTATTAATTGTTATATATATATATAAATATATATATATATATATATATATATATATATATATATATAACAATTAAATAATTATTTATATTATTATAACAATAACAATATATAACAAGTTCATTATTGAGTCTACTCATAAAGTAGCTAAAATATACCCAGCGCATAACCTTATATGAAATACTGAGAGAAAGTAAAAAGTGTAGTTTAATGTAAGATTCGTCTTGTCCGACATTTTTTTACAAAAACACAGTGTAGGGCCATTGGGAGTGTGATCTTGGACTCACCTCAACATATTTCTTACTCTAGGTTACTCAAGTGTACACTGGAGTAAAGATCCGAACAAACTATATGATGGCTGTATTTGATCTTACATTTTCCCAGTCAACTTGCTTAATATACTTTTTGTATAAATATTTTTAATACATTTATTTTCATGGCTTTGTGGTGTATTCTTTCATTTCTCTTATGATTTTTTTCAGACTGGTGAATCTTGTGAGTAAGAAGACTGGTAAAACCATAGATCAGGTTCTGGATATGTTTTGCACCAAGTGCAGCTCTTGGTTCGGCATTCTCAGGAGCTTTTTTAAGTCCCAAAAAACTTCTAAATGTCCCAAATGTAAATTTATCTTTGATCTCAAACCTATAAGTAAGAAGTTGAGAGATTCTGGTGAAGCATTTTCCAGAACCTCAGAGCACATTAATTTAATAAGCGAAGATGAAGATGAGCATTCAAGAGCAGTAGATGTTGCAAAACCTACCGGAAGATGGAATTTTTTGGAAGATTCGGATCTGGACTCGAAGAACAAAGATCAGGCAGGTACAGTTCCTCCCTCTAGGAAACAATTAACGTTATTATCGTCAAAAACTATTCTTAAAGATGGTAAATTTGTTGAAGATAAAAAAAACTCGTCTCGTGTTAAAAAGTATGTTTATAATTTAGAAAAAGATATATTTGAGATTGAAAGTGTTACGGAAACTGGAACTCAATTGGATACCGAAGTTACGGGAAATGGAATTCAAATGGATACCGAAGTTACGGGAAATGGAATTCAAATGGATAATGAAGAAACTCCAATAACTGTTGATGATGATTCAGATGTTTCCATTCAAATATTGGAAGATTTACACGACACTTCAAAAAGTAAAAATTCTATTTCGGGGGTTAGAAAGACCAGAGTTAAAATTGCCTTGGCGGATGGGAAGGAAAAAATGATTACTATTCATTCTCGGGGGAGATCTTCTTTTACATCGCATGTTTACTCAAAAATGAACACTAGCGGTGATATTGTCATTGATGACGAAATTCATTCATCTAAGGAAAAGACTTCACATGTCAAGAAGAACTATAGGAGATCGTTTATACCTCGGAGTGATTCACCTGAGATGTTGACAGAGCAAGAAATCGATAGTATTATAGAAAGGAACCACGTATGTTCTTACTGCAAGATTGTTCTGGCTAGTGAAGAAATCTGGACCCTGCACAATGAAACATATCACTCTCAGAGTAAGTTAACTTGCAATCAATTTTTATGTTTCTAATGATTTGTTTACTCTATTGGTTTTTGACTTCCCTGTGTCTTAAAACAGATGGGAAGCATTGCTATTAGAAAAAACTTGTCAAATGTCCTCTTGGGAAAAAATTTCATTCCATTTTGAAAAATGTAACATTTGTTAAGATGACATTGTCATTTTGTTTTATGAATTAATTTTGTATTTTAGTTTACTTATTCTATTTTTGATTATGAAACTGAGTTGTGAGATTAAAATTGGTATTGTAAATTACTTGTTTTTAGATGATAGTGAAGAACTTTTTTATGCTTTTTTCAGATAGTAAAACAAACAACGACATTGCAGGAAAAGAGAAAGAAATCTATGGTGTTATAAATCCTGTGGATTCCCAAATCACATATTCTATAGAGATAAACAATGGACTTAAACAAAATACAGATCAAAATGTTGAAGCCAGACAAATAGAGGGTAAAAATGATCAACTTGAATCTACTGCAGATAAAAATAATGAACTTGAGTTTACTACAGATGAAATTGAACTCGAATCAGCTTCAGATAAAAATGATCGACTCAATTCTACTTCTGATAATTGTGATCAACTTGAATCTACTGCGGATAAAAATAATGAACTTGAGTTTACTACAGATGAAATTGAACTCGAATCAGCTTCAGATAAAAATGATCGACTCAAATCTACTTCTGATAATTGTGATCAACTTGAACCTACCACAGATAAAAATAATGAACTTGAGTGTACTACAGATAAAATTGAACTCGAATCAGCTTCAGATAAAAATGATCGACTCAATTCTATTTCTGTCAAATCTGATCAACTTGAATCTACTGCAGATAAAATAATGAACTTGAGTTTACTACAGATGAAATTGAACTCGAATCAGCTTCAGATAAAAATGATCGACTCAAATCTACTTCTGATAATTGTGATCAACTTGAATCTACTGCGGATAAAAATAATGAACTTGAGTTCACTACAGATGAAATGGAACTCGAATCAGCTTCAGATAAAAAATGATCGACTCAACTCTACTTCTGACAAATATAATCAACTTGAATCTACTGCGGATAAAAATAATGGTCTTGAGTGTATTACAGATGAAATTGAATCGAATCAGCTTCAGAATAAAATGATAGACTCAATTCTACTTCTAACAAATGTGATCAACTTGAATCTACTGCGGATAAAAATAATGAACTTGAGTTCACTACAGATGAAATGGAACTCGAATCAGCTTCAGATAAAAATGATCGACTCAAATCTACTTCTGATAATTGTGATCAACATGAATCTACTGCGGATAAAAATAATGAACTTGAGTTCACTACAGATGAAATGGAACTCGAATCAGCTTCAGATAAAAATGATCGACTCAACTCTACTTCTGTCAAATCTGATCAACTTGAATCTACTGCGGATAAAAATAATGAACTTGAGTGTACTACAGATGAAATTGAACTCGAATCAGCTTCAAAAAAAAATGATCGACTCAACTCTACTTCTGACAAAATCTGATCAACTTGAATCTACTGTGGATAAAAATAATGAACTTGAGTTCACTACAGATGAAATGAACTCGAATCAGCTTCAGATAAAAATGATCGACTCAAACTCTACTTCTGACAAATATAATCAACTTGAATCTACTGCGGATAAAAAATAATGGTCTTGAGTGTATTACAGATGAAATTGAACTCGAATCAGCTTCAGATAAAAATGATAGACTCAATTCTACTTCTGACAAATGTGATCAACTTGAATCTACTGCGGATAAAAATAATGGTCTTGAGTGTATTACAGATGAAATTGAACTCGAATCAGCTTCAGATAAAAATGATCGACTCAACTCTACTTCTGACAAATATAATCAACTTGAATCTACTGCGGATAAAAATAATGAACTTGAGTTCACTACAGATGAAATGGAACTCGAATCAGCTTCAGGTAAAAATGATCGACTCAACTCTACTTCTGACAAATATAATCAACTTGAATCTACTGCGGATAAAAATAATGGTCTTGAGTGTACTACAGATGAAATGGAACTCGAATCAGCTTCAGATAAAAATGATCGACTCAATTCTATTTCTGTCAAATCTGATCAACTTGAATCTACTGCAGATAAGAATAATGAACTTGAGTGTACTACAGATAAAATTGAACTCGAATCAGCTTCAGATAAAAATGATCGACTCAAATCTACTTCTGATAATTGTGATCAACTTGAATCTACTGCGGATAAAAATAATGAACTTAGTTCACAACAGATGAAATTGAACTCGAATCAACTTTAGATAAAAATAACCGACTTAAACATACTTTAGATAAAAATGATGATCATAAAACAGCTAAAGAGAATCTTGTAGAAGTAATAGATGATAATTTGATAATGTCCACCCTGAGTTTTTAATCCAACAAATGAGAACCCTAAAAATTCCTCAGATGTTCAAGAAATCAATCAAGATAAATTAAATGAGACATCGGATAAAACAGACGATATTGCTGATGAAATATCTAAGATAAAATTAAAAAAGTATGTTTCTATAGAAGATTTTCGAAAGCTTCTTCAAAGCAAATGTTGGAAAGCTCTAGGAGAAGCTGGTTTTATTGTTTACAAAGATGTTGATTATCGGAGGAACAACCTGACGCAGATGATGGCACAGTTCACAGAAATCAGTCCGAGAATGGTGAAACAGTTTACTGAGGAGGAAGCTGATGTGTTAAAAGCAGCTTTTCCTATCATCTGTGCTTACTGCAGTAAAAGGTTGGTGTTTTTAGACATTTTCTCCTAAAGTTTTTTTCACTTGGATATAATTTATAAATTAACTAATATGGATTTGGAATTTATTATTCCAGACAAGACAAGACACAGGAGCGCTAATGTGTCATTTGGTAGTTTCACTATGCCAACTACAAAAATGCTGGCCTGTCATATTTTTAAGTTAATTACTCCTGCCACAATAATCCCACTGTTTTTGTTATGACCTAAACCTGTATGACCTAACAAATATTTGTTATATTTTGTTATGACCTAACAAAATATTTGTTATATTTTGTTATGACCTAACAAATATTTGTTATATTTTGTTATGACCTAACACTAACAAATATTTGTTAATATTTTGTTATGACCTAACAAATATTTGTATATTTGTTATGACCTAACAATATTTGTTATGACCTTTGTTATATTTTGTTATGACCTAACAAATATTTGTTATATTTAACAATATTTGTATTTGTTATGACCTAACAAAATATTTGTTTATTTTTGTTATGACCTAACAAATATTGTTATATTTTTGTTATGACCTAACAAATATTTGTTATTTTGGACCTAACAATATTGTTATATTTTGTTATGAACCTATTTCAATTAGATACTGGAATATGGAACGAAAATACGTCTTTACATTGTTGTTGTAAAAAGAATTCTTCACATTTCTTCAGAATATACAAGTCGTTAAATTTATACTGCAACACCCCTTCGGACTCGCTACGCATGTCCTCAGAAAATAAATACATCCGTTTCATTCTCAGCGGTCGCCCTTACAGTTGCTTAACTTTTATGATGCAACAAAAAATCATAGATATATTTGTCGTGTTACAACGAAACTTGTGTTATTATTAGTTTCCGAGGTCCCTTTCGGGGAAAAAGTCAAAACTTAAGTTTAAAAGTTAAAACTAAAAGATAAATAATAAAATAAATAAATGTTTCTGTTATTAGGCTAAAAAATCTTTTAGCTCATAATAACCTCGTCCTATAAGAAAAGATTCAAGATTTTCAATAAAAGCTTCTGGCTTTCAATTAGTAAATAATAATAATTTAATGTCATCAGGAAGAGTATTAAATATTTTAATTGCTTTATAATGAACACTGTCTTTAATTTTTATGACAGTGCAATTAACAATAGCTTAATTTTTATCACATACACAAGTCATTTGATAAAAATTGAACTAATGCTGATAAAGGAAAGAAACTTAGCACGTATGTTAGTCTTATATGTAGCTACATGCATGACAAATCTCAATCTGATCGCTACATGTGTCCACATTTTATTATTTTTCAAAATTTTTGCTGTCATTATTGCGGGTAAATGACGTTTATATAAATTTATTTTCTGGATAGCACTAGCACAAGTACACCTTTAAATTGAAATTTTTGTACAAAGTTTCAACTCTCAAGCATGAATACACTGGGAGCTACGATGATAACAGACAGATAACTTTGTGAAAGTCGCTTCGAGGAAAATAATAATTATTTATTTATTTATTATAAGCTTGTGGTTGCCTTACATTCTAAGGCCTCACAATAGTCAATTCATGAATACAACTTAAAACATAAAAAAAATTACAATAAATAAAAATTATATAAGATATTATTAAGTTAAAAAGGTACCAGTTTACAATTTTTCAGGATACACTATACTGTCATTTAGAAAGTCATTGACACAGTAATATGCTTTATTAATCAGTATTTCTTTAATTACCTTTTTAAAGGAATCCATAGGAAGATCTACAATACTAGTAGGCAGCTTATTAAAACATTTGATTCCATTCACCATCGGTGATTGACTTTATTTACTAAGTCTGGAGAATGGCATATTTAGTTCAGATTCAGCATTAATCACATTGTTTATTTTTGCAGGTTCAAACAAAAAACCAACTATCAATTGCATTTCCTGCTGAACCATAAATGTCCCTCGTGTCCCGAAGTATTTGGCAACAAAGCGAGACTCAAGGAACACATTACTTTGGGCCATTTTAAAGATTCTCAAGTCAGACCCATTCTAGTCGATCATGAGTCGCTGGGATTAAAAACAACTCTACATCAGGACTCGGAAGAAAATTTGGACAATCAGTCTTCTATCGAAGATAATAATGGTATTTATATTTTTATTTTGCTTTTAGAATTTACTTTGATGTTTTTAACAGGGGCGTTGGTTTAACTTTTTTGAAGAGGTCAGTGGCTGAAGATTCTTTTTACTTTTGATTTACACCGTAGGTTTAAAGGAAAGTATTGTTTGTGTAAAAAAATACAAAAAACCTAATTTCTTCTTCTTTATAGTATCGACACATGGCTAAAAATAGTTGACAGCGTGAGAAAATAGTGAGGAGCCAATAAGGTTGGCCTAATTTGAAATAATTGAGGGCGTGGTTTAACATCCACTAATCCAGGAATAACCTCATTGGCGAGGGAGCATTATTTTCGTGCGCTGTCAACTGATGTTAGCCGTGTGTCATACTATAAGTGGTTTTTCAAAGTTTTCTGTCTGTTTATGAATGTGTGTGTGTCTGTTGTCATTGTAGCTCCCAGTGTATTTATGCTAGAGAGTTGAAACTTTGTACAAAAATCAGTCTATAGGTTTAGTTGTGCTTTCCGGAAAAAACATTTTTATGATTTTATTAACGTGGAATATTTTTTCCAGAATTTAAAAATGAAAAATCTTGTGATCAAGTTGGGGTTTGGTACCCATCTAGCCATGTATAAGAATAACATATCTGCCAAGCCCCATATCTAATTTCATTTCATTATCGACTTTAGTTCAATTTTTATCAAATGACTTGCGTATGTTTTTTTTTAAAAATTTGTGGAAAAATTGGAAAATAATCCAGTTTGACTTGGAATTTGGTACAAGTGTATACCTTTACGTAATAAAAAATATACTAAGTTTTGTTTCAACACGACAAGTATGTGTGTGTATTGAAGGCAGATAAATGTTGTGAGCAATTTGAGGTTTGGCACACATGCAACCATGTATAAGAATAAGATGTGTGCCAAGTTTCATCTCATTATCAGCGTTTGTTCAATTTTTATCTTTATGACTACGCTAGTCCGAAGTAAAGAGGAACAGTGTAGAGACTCCGATGTCGTGTGGGTAGAATAATACTACTAGGGTGGGTTTATTTTGCAGATGGTGTGCGAAATAGATTAGCTGATGATTCTAGAAAGATAATAATCCCTCTAAAAATCTACCTCTTTATCTTAGAAGAAAAAACTTCTAATTGTTTACACTTTTTATACTTTTTTCTCTTCTTTTTACACTTTTTATACTCTTTTCTCTTCTTGTTAAGTTATACTCTTTTCTCTTCTTGTTTACACTTTTTATATATATACTCGTTTCTCTTCTTTTTACACTTTTATACTCTTTTCTTCTTGTTTACACTTTTTATACTCTTTTCTCTTCTTTTACACTCTTTATACTCATTTCTCTTCTCTTGTTTACATTTTTATACTCTTCTCTCTTGTTTTTATCTCTTCTCTTCTTGTTTACACTTTTTATACTCTTTTCTCTTCTTTTTTACATTTTTATACTCGTTCTTTTTACACTTTTTTATACTCTTTTTTTTCTTCTTGTTTACACTTTTTATACTCTTTTCTCTTCTTTTTTTACACTTTTATACTCTTTCTCTTCTTGTTTACATTTTTATTACTCTTTTCTCTTCTTGTTAAATTTTTTATACTCTTTTCTCTTCTGTTTACACTCTTTTATACTCTTTTCTCTTCTTTTTTACACTTTTTTATACTCGTTCTCTTCTTTTTTACACTTTTATACTCTTTTTCTTCTTTTTACACTTTTATTACTCTTTCTCTTCTTTTTTACACTCTTTATACTCATTTCTCTTCTTGTTTACATTTTACTCTTTTTCTCTTCTTTTTTACATTTTTATACTCTTCTTCCTCTTGTTTACCATTTTTTAACTCTTTCTCTTCTTTTTTACACTTTTTATTCTCTCTTTTTCTTCTTGTTTACATTTTTATACTCTTTTCCTCTTCTTGTTTACACTTTTTATACTCTTTTCTCTTCTTTTTTACACTTTTTATTCTCTTTTCTCTTCTTGTTTACATTTTTATACTCTTTCCTCTTTTTGTTTACACTTTTTATTCTCTTTTCTCTTTTATTTACATTTTTATACTTTTTTCTCTTCTTGTTTACATTTTATACTCTTTTCTCTTCTTGTTTACATTTTTATACTCTTTTCTCTACTTGTTTGCACTTTTATTCTCTTTTTCTCTTCTTGTTTACACTTTTTATACTCTTTTCTCTTCTTGTTTACACTTTTCATGTTTATTTCTCTTATTATATACACTTTTCTTCTTCTGCTTACATTTTTTTCACGCTCATTTTTTACTTTTCCTCATTTCTACCGTAGGTATACAGAAAAGTAGTTTGAACAAAAAATGAAACCGGTATGAAACCGGAATTATCCGTTTCATTTCAACCACTCCTGAGTGGTTTTCAAACAGTTGTCTGTCTGTATGTGTATGTTTGTTTGTGTGTCTGTTATCATCTTAGCTCCTACTGCATTTATTATAGAGAGAGTCGAAACTCTGTACAAAAATCAGCCTACCTCAGTAGTTGTGCTATTCGGAAAAAAATTATGACATCATTAACCTGCAAAAATGACTAAACAAAATTTTTGAAAATCATTAAACGCACAGAAATGATTCTGATTGATCTAAATGATTAGATTGAGATTTGGCAAGCATGTAGCCATGTGTAAGACTAACATTTGTGCCTATTTTCATCTCATTATCAGCATTAGTTTAATTTTTATCTAATGACTTCCGTACGTTATTAAAAAAATTGTAAAAAAAATCTAAATTGAGTTAAAATTTGGTATAGACCAAGAGCCCAGGGGTGTTTTGTTAATAAAAAGTGTAATGGCTGGAACCTGTCTCAATTTTTCGTAAATATCTTCCTGAACAAGGATCTGCAATTCTGCCGACTCGTATCGGATGGGCGTCCCAGGCAGAACGCACTTTACAGGTCAAATTTACCACCTTAATAAAAAGTGTAATGGCTGGAACCGGTCTCAATTTTTCGTAAATACCTTCCTGAACAAGGATCTACAATTCTGCCGACTCGTATCGGATGGGCGTCCCAGGCAGAACGCACTTTACAGGTCAAATTTACCACCCAAGTTAACAAACAGTGTAATGGCTGGAACCAGTCTCAATTTTTCGTAAATACCTTCCTGAACAAGGATCTGCAATTCTGCCGACTCGTATCAGATGGGTGTCCCAGGCAGAACGCACTTTACAGGTCAAATTTACCACCCAAGTTAACAAACAGTGTAATGGCTGGAACCGGTCTCAATTTTCGTAAATACCTTCCTGAACAAGGATCTGCAATTCTGCCGACTCGTATCGGATGGGCGTCCCAGGCAGAACCTTTGACCCCTAAAGTGCCTTCTGCCTGGACACCCATCCGATACGAGTCGGCAGAATTGCAGATCCTTGTTCAGGAAGGTATTTACGAAAAATTGAGACCGGTTCTAGCCATTACACTTTTATTAACAAACACCCCTGGGCTCTTGGTCTATTTATCATTATCATCAAATAAACATAACAAAAAAACAGTAAAGACATGTTGAAGATAAATTTGGCAAATTGTATATTCTGAGGACGAGGGAAGTAAGTCTGAAGTAGGGAGGATGAGCTCAGCGAATGGATCTGATGAGGAAAAGTTGCTAGGCACCCCGTACCGGATTTGTTTATTGTTTTCACTTAGCTTACTCTTTTTCTTTCTTGTTGAATCAAAATTCTTAAGTTGTTGTTCCAACAACATGCATACATTTGTATTCTTGTTGTACCAACATTTTTATGTTGTTATTAATGACTATTATTTTTTTTTTCAGGACTTAAAACTGAAGCGTTATCAGATCAAAATGAAATTTTAGGTTCGTATAGCAGTGTAATCCCTAGATCATCCTATCATCAGAATATAATTTCAAATCATAATTATCCCCAGTTTAAAGATCACATCTGTTTGAATTTAGATGATAGTGACGATTACGTATATGAAGTCTTTGAAGTTTCTGATAAGCCCAAGAGAAAAAGAAGCAAAGCTGCGGGATCAGACAGGATTCAAAAGACTCTCCGTTCCGAGAAGAGGGAGAAGAGGAAAATTTGGAGAGGAGGTAGAAAACGGAAAAAGAAAAGCGGTACGGAAAGTGAAAACTCAGGTGATAATGATTGGAACCCGAGTTTAGCTAGGTATTGTAAAAGAAGGTGCGGCACTTCAGAGAATGATAAAAGAAGCAGTGGGACTATACGGCGCTCCGGCAGGCAGAGACGAAAAGTCAACATCTACAATAGCGATAGCGAAACAGAGTTACCTCTTGAGTTATCGTTGAAAAGTTTAAAAAATAAAAATTGTGATACTAGCTTTGTAAATAAGTCGATTAAGGAGTCGGATCATGAGATGAAAGTTGATAAGGGAGTTAGTGATAAAGATGTATCAATGACAGGTAGTGATAACGGTGATAATAATGATTGTGATGATTATAGTGATATCAGTAAATATGATTTTTCAAAAATACCAGTCGTTAGATTGGAACGGATTAATATTGATGATTATTTGTGAACAAATAATGATTGCCTTTGCTCTCAGTTACGAGAATCTCAGTCGAGAACCCACAACTTTGTTGTATGGAGGTTCGACTCAATTATTTGTTTTTGTCTTCATGTCAGATAATAAAAATAATAATGTGTCATTTATTGATATAATTTTCATCTTTAGATCAGAAATGATAAGAAGGATCCGTTGTTCATGCTTTAACTAATTGCTTAGCTTGTAAATATTCTATATATTTTTTATAATAGTTAAATAGTTTTTTTTTTTGATAATTTTTTTGGAAAACATTTTTCATAGGGTTTACTTATTGATTTTGTTTCTATTTTTTAAATTGACTCTTGATTGTACTGTCGATAAAATTGTACTGTAAAATGCACGTAGAAATTAGACTTAATAGGTATTGTTTTTTTACAACGTCAATTTGCCGACAAATATAACAGGAAGTTGGGGTGAGCTTGCTGCCAAGTTCTATCTAAAAAGATCTCATATTATCTGTTTTAATATAAATATAAACATTCTTCAGTCAATGTAACCATAAAATTATGTAAATGACGTCTCAGTTAGCTTGGACTCTTTTTTCAACTTCTATTAAAACAATTAAATAAATGGACTGATTAAAACTTGTATAGATTTTTATGTATATATAAAAGATATGTTTGTAAATTTCCTTATTTTTTGTGAATGTAAATGGATGTTTTTTTAAGGGTACATTCTTGAGGTCCAACCATTCAGAATGTTGAATGAATAAAAGGTGTTTTTTGCAGCAGGGATCAGGTTTAGTGGGTGTGGAACGGAGCCTTTTAAGGCTCCGCTCTTTTATAGAGCCAAGAGAGAGCCTTAATGGCGTTACAAGAGATGAGCCTTAAAGAGGGTGTGACCAAGAGATGAGCCTTGAAGGTGTGGCCAAGAGATCTACGAGGTAGGAGTGCCAACACTTTTTACAGATTAAAAGTTTTCTAGTTCTGAACTCGACAACACATTAAAATAAATGAGTTTAAAGCAAATATTTTTTTATTAAGTGACATAATCTCTAGTAGTTCAAGAGACAGGCTAAAAATATGACTATTTGTACTACTTCAAACCAAATTTTTCTGACAATCTAAAACCTTAAATTATGAAGGAAAAGCATAGTCCTTTCCAGAGTAGAGCCCTTCATATAAATGAGCTCGCTCAAATATTAGAAAATCGCACAAAATTCCAATTTTCTTGCAATAAGTGGTTTTACTGTAGTTTCAGTGCAAAACATATAGAGAACATTTTGTTAAAGCTCATAAAATTTCCTATAAAACGATTGTTTTTTTGTAAAAATCGGATACTAACAAGTGAGGTTATGACATTTGTTAAATAGCCAAAAAAAATGCACAAAAGGCCAATATTTTTTTTTTAAATTTGCTGAATTGCATATATTAACCATTTTTTGTGTTTTGAAAGAGCCATTACTTTGGTTGTAGTCGTCTGATTTTTATGATTAAACACTCGCTTTATTAGACATTTTATTGTCTTTAAAAAATGTTCTATTCATGTTTGCACACGTTCCACAGGGAACCACTTATTTCAAAGAAAAACTGAAATTTGTGCGATTTTATAAAATTATAAACATGTGCTATCATTAACAGGCTTCCACTCTGGATAGGCAGACTATGTTTTTTCCTTCATAATTTAAGGTATATTTTCAGAAAAATTTGGTTCGAAGTAGTACAAAATGTGTCACATATTTCAGGCCCGGCACTTGGACTATAGAAGTTAATTAAATCATTAGTAAATGCTAACTTACTCCTATTACTTACTGTTTGTATACTAGTACTTCATTAGTAAAAGGTGTAGCCTCGTAACATTTTATATCTGTATGACGTCACCTCAACTAGGGCAATAAACTTTGACATAGTTGGTAGTAGTACGTTCGTTCTATGAATTATTGGCGCAACCAGTGCGTCGAGAACTGATAGACATTCCATAGTTACCATTTATTTTTTACATTTTCCCCTTACTATTTTAAGTTTACAGAAAAGTATATGTTTTTTTTTATTAACAAAACTGTTTATATTGTACATTTTATTTTAATTACATTCAGTGATTTTATTTTTTTTTTCTCTCTTCAACACATTGAATATATTACTTTAGAATGAATATATTCCTTATTATAGGATAGAAGGAACATTTTCCTATGTATAGGATTATAAGGAAATTTTTCCTATGTATAGAATATAAGGATTTTTCCTATGTATATAAGGATATATGTATAGGAATATAAGGAATATTTCCTATGTATTGGGAATATAAGGAATATATTCCTATGTATTGGAAATATAAGGAATATCCTATGTATAGGAATATAAAGAATATATTCCATGTATAAATATTTCCTTGTATAGAATATAAGGAATATATTCCTATATGTATAAGATTATAAGAAAGGAAATATTTCCTATGTATAGGAATATAAGAATATATTCCTATGTATAGGAATATAATTAATATAAGGAATAAGGTATATAAATATATTGAAATAATTAATTCCTATATATGGTTAAATTACACTTGGAGCGTAATGGTTATATATCCACTTGATTGGTTCCTGCAGGGTGATGGGCCACAAGGCTCTCACGGCATTATTATTATTACTACTACAATATTTTTTCCTAGATAAAAAATAAACTAATTGAACGAGTAAGTTAACCTAACCTTTTAACAAACAAAAAGTTTTCTGTAACATCACATTCCTTTTTAGTTCAATTTTCTGCCACTCAAACTATTTTTAATTAGTCACACTTTAAAAATTAATTAAAAATTCAAACTAGCATCAAATTAAATTTTTGTTGGAATCAAAAACTTTATAAAAGCATTAGGTTCATATTATGAAACTAATGCTACCATTTTTACATATATGTAAAAATGGTATACTTGGTACGCTACATATATGTAACTTAAAATTTAAGAAATTCTAAATTCGATTCATGTCCTTAATATGAAAATATTAGGCAATTAAACAGTTTTGAACAAAAAAGCTTTCAAAATGGCGCTGTAGCAAAATGAAAATGTATTGTGGGCAGTTCCTTAACTGCCCAGAAAAAACTGTTTAAGGGTTAACTGCTAAACCCTCTTTTAAGCTGTAAGAAACTTAAGAGTATGGCTTTTCTGTGAATTAGACACAATTCCTGTTCTTTCAGACTCTGAAGGTGAACACTATCTTTTTATCTAAGGGAGTTAGCAAAAAAGGGCCCAAGGAATTGGCCTATTTGCAATGTGATCTATCACCTCTCCTTATTATTACAGTATTAACCAACCCCTCTAAATCTACAAGGTGTCAAAACCTACGTTGCAGTCTCTTACAATGTCGGGACACACTATTAACTCCGACAAAAGGGGAAATAGCAGGGTATGATGGGAGGAGCCGTCTTATCTTATCTTGGCTCAAATAAAGACCTACCCTTATTAATGTGAATAACGGTTCCAGGCTAAGGTTTAAGGGGTTTTGCGGAGTGAGTTTACCTCTGTTACTGTACACCACCTTAACTCTGGAAACTGGAGTTTATGCATATCTAACAAATACATTTTACATAAATAGCTAATAACCAAGAGCCCAGGGTGTTTTGTTAATAAAAAGTGTAATGGCTGAACCGGTCTCAATTTTTCGTAAATACTTCCTGAACAAGGATCTGCAATTCTGCAGACTCGTATCGATGGGCGCCCAGGCAGAACGCAATTTTATCAGGTTCAAATTTACTCACCCAAGTTAACAAAACAGTGTAATGGCTGGAACCGGTCTCAATTTTTCGTAAATACCTTCCCATGAACAAGGTTCGTGATACTTTCGTATCGATGGGTGTCCCAGGCAGAACCTTTGACCCTTTGTGAATGATTTATTATAATTTATTATTGTTTTGATGTGACATGTCAATATTAGTTTAATAATATTTGGAAAAATATAGATATTAAAAGATAAATCTTATTACTTGCTACTATTTAAGCTAATAGTTAGATGAAATACGTCAACAAGTGGTCCTTCGAGTTAAGAACATAGTGAAGTAAGCAACTATAAAGTCATTCAAAAAACAACTTTGGTAATGTCTCAATTCAAAATACAATTAAGGTCAAAAGGAGATATAGAGCGAAACGAGGAGGTTCAGGGTTAGTAACCGACAATAGATCAGACGATCTCTCATTCGGACGTCGGGGAAACTCATTCTGATATCGAACCTAGATCTCACACTAGTTTATCTAGACTGTCTCAATTGAGACAAAAACTTGACCAGTCAAGCACTCGCGGAGTTACTTAGAAAGAAAGACGCCATCGAAAGACGCGAATTAGAACGACAGGAGGCTATTTTAGAATTGCAGGCCGAAATAAATGAAGAAGAGGCTAGATCACAGTAGGATATACTTCCGCTAGGTCTGTGAGAAGTATAGAACAACCTATAGTCAGAGCGCATATGGCTATAATGAGAAATTAGTTCGGCAATGGGTAGAAAACCAAAAACCAAACCCAGTACCTTTGTCCAGACCATCAGCAACTAAACAAGAATTACTTAAACAAACAATCCGTATTTGCAGCACAGAAAATACACAAATGTAGAACAGCTACCGGAAACACACTCTAATGAAAAATAACATCAAATTTATAAAAAGACAGGTCGTAAAAACAGATTTACCAAAATTTGATGGAAACCCCATTGATTATCCGACATTCATAAATCAGTTTAAGCATACAACTGAAATTTGTGGAATAGATGAGGACGAGAATATGGTAAGGCTACAGACAGCTTTACAAGGCAAGGCTAGGGAAGTAGTTCAGTCCTTACTATCCGTACCAGGGAGCGTAAATGAAATTATTAACTTGTTAGAGATGCGTTTCGGCAGACCAGACTTCATTATGCGAGCGTTATTAGTTACTTAAAAGTTCCTCAACCAAGACATGGAAAATTGAATCTCTGTTTAGACTACTACACCGCGGTAATGAACTTAGCGATAGCTGCAGAAAATTTGGACTACCCAGAATACTTAGCCAATCCTATAATACTTGAAGAAATAATACAAAAATTGCCGCCTACTTTCAGACTTCAATGGGCAGAACATCTACAAGACAAAGACATAACTAGGCCTAATTTAACAACTGTAAAGGAGTGGATGAGAAGAAAAGCACAAGCTACAAGTTCTGTGTCAAATCCAATGCCAGCAAAAAAAGATGATAAAGAGAAAAATTTTTCAGGGAGGAACAACACTGTAAGTATATGCTCTGTTAGTAAAGTAGACAAAGACTCGACATGTACTCTCTGCAAGGTTTCTTCACACGCAATTCATGATTGTCAGAAATTTAAAGAACTAAATATTGAGGACAGATGGATATGGGTAACAAGTAATCGTGCATGCTTTAAATGTCTCAGGAGATTTCATCGAACCTCAGAGTGTAGAAAAAAGGGTTACTGCGGGGTAGATGGCTGTAGAAAGCCACATCACAGTATGTTGCATAAAAGTACGAATGAAGCAAAACCTGACGAAAAAACTGAATGTGAAAGCAATTCGAATAACCTTAACTTACAACATTTGGATAGCAATGAAATTTCGTCCAAAACGCTGCTTAAAATTGTACCTGTCACTTTGATGGGATTAGACAAAAAAGTAATAGAAACGTTTGCTCTTTTAGATGACGGCTCAACGGTGACTATGATGGAAGAAAAAGTAGCTAACAGTTTGGGGTTGAAAGGGCCGGATGAAGAGATTGTTTACGATGGACAAATGGAGTCACTAGAATGGAAATATCGAAAAGGGTGAGTTTGAAAATTGCGGGAAAAAACAGACAATAAATTTTTATAAAATAAATAATGTACTTCGTAAAAGATTTAAATTTACCAACCAGACATTAGACATGAAAAAATTAACTAAAGATTGTAAGCATGTAAAAAAAGTATTTGGGGATTCAAAAGAAATTCTAGACTGTAAACCAACAATTTTGATTGGGCTTGACAATTCTTCTTTATTAATGACAACCAAATCAAGTTATGGATCTTGGAACAGTCCTGTCGCTTCTAAGACTGTTCTAGGATGGGTGATATATGGAAAAACAAATTCAAGCGTTAGAGAAAACAGTCATCATTCATTTATTAATTTTTGTTGCAAAATCAAAGAAAATTCTAATGTAAATATTGTAAGAAAAAAACAATCTCTAAATATCTTCAAAATAAAAAGCAAAAGACAAAAAGTCAATTAATAAGAAATTAATAAAGAAACACTCTTCATTAATTACTCTTCCTTGTATGAATCACTTGAGAAGAATGAGCTAGAGTTTACATCCACGAAGCAAGACTACAACTTCCAGAAAACTTAAACTTGCGAAACATTCAATTTTACGTAATGGAAAACTAAGAAAGAAAAATAGTGGAAAGAGAAAGGATATACAGGAAAAATATTTTATGAAGGAAAACCTATCAAAGACAAATGAAATACCATTAAAAATAGAATAATCGTCACACAATTTACACCTTTTTCAATTTACCTGCACTGACTCAAGAAGGAAGTTGGAATGTTACTGAGTCATTAATGAACTGATACTGCGGGTTGAATGTTGTGAATTTGATTTTAATTTATATGTTTTGATGTGACAATATAGTTTAATAATTTGGAAAAATAGATGTTAAAAAGATAAATCTTTATTACTTGCTACTATTAAGCTAATAGTTAGAGAAGATACGCAACAACCCTAAAGTGCGTTCTGCCTGGGACACCCATCCGACGAGTCGGCAGAATTGCAGATCCTTGTTTAGGAAGGTATTTACGAAAAATTGAGACCGGTTCCAGCCATTACACTTTTTATTAACAAAACACCCCTGGCTCTGGACTATATGTAATAAGGGAGAGAGAGATGAGAACTGTTCGTTCTGTCATCTACTATGTCTCAAAACACCTTTTCTTACTCCCAGTGAACGGAGTGAAGTCAGTACGAGGGTGATAACTGCTGTGAAGAAAACGGATTTTATCTTGTCTTAGGAACGAGAATAACGAATCCGATTTTGGTGGTTTTTCCTATTTTCCCATTTATACTGTAGGTATACAGGAAAAGTATTGTGTTTGCGAAAAAATCCGAAACCAGGATGTCACCTAAATTATTGAGTGCAAGAGCCAGCCTAAAAATGTGACTCATTTTGTACGACTTCAAACCTAATTTCCCTGAAAATATACCTTAAATTATAAAGGAAAAGCATAGTCTGCCTATCCAGAGTGGAGCCCTTCTTATGAATACGCTCGTCAAAAATATTAGAAAATCGCACAAGTTCCAGTTCTCTTGCAATAAGTGGTTCCCTGTAGATCATGTACAAAAAAATGAGACCATTTTTTAAATCTCGTAACATTACTTATAAAACGATTGTTTTTTCTCAGAATCAGATGACTACAAGTAAAGTATGACATTTGTTAAATGGCCAAGAAATGCACAATAAGCCAATATTTTTTCCAAAGAAATTGCTGTTTTTTAAAGAGCCATAACTTTGGATGTAGTCATCCGATTTGATGATTAAACACTCGTTTTCTAGAACATTTTATCAACTTTAAATAATGTTCTCTTCATGATTTGCACACGACCTACAGGGAAACCACTTATTAAAAAAAACTGGAATTGTGTGCGATTTTATAAAATTTTGATCATGCGCAATCAAATCTAGGCTCCATTCTGGATTGACAGACTATGTTTTTTTCTTTATAATTTAAGGTATATTTTTATAAAATTTAGTTTACGTAGTATAAAATAAGTCAATTTTTTTTAGGTCCGGCTCTTGAACATTGATTTTAGGTGTTTCACAAAGTTTTCCGTCATCATCGTATCTACAAGTGTATTATATTAGAGGTTTGAAACTTGTTTACCACTTCACCAATTTTTTCAATACCCCCCCCCCCTCCAAAAAAAAGTAAAACCCCCCGTTTTAAAAAAATCTTTACATAATATTTAAATTTATAATAATTGAACTTATTAATTCAGATGATACCACAATTAAAATTATAATTGAAAAAGATGCAACAAAAGAAACGTGGATTAAATAATGAACTTGAGATTTCTTAACAAATGAAAATAATAAAACTAGTGGCAACACTGTATTGATGTATTAAAAATTTTATAATTTATGCTGATTCATATATCATCAGCTTGGTTTATTTAAAAGATCTTACTTAAATCGTTATTTTTTTGAGTTTTTGTTCTGCCGTGTGTATTAATTTAAATTTCAATATTTTACTATTCCGAAAGACGTAAATACCGAAATAGGTGTAAATTTAAAGACATTGTAGGTAGAGTTTAAGTTTTCAAAGGAAGGGAGGAATTCTAATGAAGCTGAGGTGTACTATATGCAAGTAAGTATTCACAAAGCAATTTATTTTTTAAATCTATTATAAATAATAATGCATTTGTCAAGAATTAATGCATAAAGTAACAAAAACTAGTTATTTTATGATCAACGGATAATAAGTGGTGGACCTAGAAGGAAGCGGGAGCCCTCGGCCATGATCTAAGACAAACTTTATAAATAGAACTATTCTATTTATAAACTAGTTTAGTTAAAGTAGTTAAGTATTAAGTTTTTTAAAAACTTTGATCTAAGGCATCATGAGATGAGTAAAAAAAGGGAAAGAGCTTTGATAAAGTATCGATAAAATTATTTTATTCAATTTATAACTAATCCAATTAGAGTGGCGTAGAAAACATACACTGGCACGCAATCCAGATTTAGATATAGCATTAGTACGTTCACACACACTTTATAGAGTATAGTACGATTTATACGTATAGAGTAAACTTCTCTCAATACGGTAATTTAAGCTGTATGAGCCATTGCGGAGGGATCCGATCGCATACCGCTAAAACTAGCGAGATGGAATCTGAATGGATCCCCCGATACGCTTCTTTTGTGTGTGTACCTTTAGAAGACCATCGTATTTTAACGGATAACCTTCTCGTCGAACTTTTATTTCACTTCTATATAACCGTTTTTGATCAAATAACTTTTGAAATATTATTTTTAGTTTAACTTTATTATTACGCAAAGAAATCACAATTTAATTAAATATATTTTTTGTTTTATACTTCCTTATAACCAAAGTGAAGCTTCACTAACAGACGCCATGTTTTGGCGGGATCAGTTATCACTCGATCCGTGAGTTAGTTGACCGTATTGTATACGTATTCTATACGATCCGCGATCTAGAGTGTGTGTGAACGTACTAATTGTTAGGGCATGAAACTGTTGACTATATACTGTATATGTCATAGCCAAAGTGATTAATGTGGTTATTATGCCATAATAACCATAGAGATATAGACTTACTAGAGCATAGCCTATCTTAATCATTGAGAGGCCTGAAACATTTTTTAGTGGGCTCTGTGTAACCTCATTGAAATCTCCTCTAAGAGGGAGTTAAGGTTATAGGTATCAATTGTTTTGGCTTCCCGCAGATTGTTGTGTGTTTGTTTAAACATTCTACTATATATATTTACTGTTTTTTTTTCTGTTTATTGCATGATAATCGAATGTGTTCAGGTTACTTTTTCGATGTCAAATTCAACTGATAGGGCCCTTCTAGAATTAATTCTATGATAATAACTATCGAATTTGCTCAAAGTGATAAATAAAGCTTAATGATCATTTTGTCTTGCTGTTATGCATAATATCAAATTTTATAAGTCAATGTGATAATATACACATAAATAAACCATGTATGATGGTGCCGACCCGGAGTAACGTAAGTGACCTAGAACAAAGGCTCGGTTCTTGAAGACAGACGTCTCCTAATAGCACTGCGGAGTTTTGACTTCAGGTCAGGGCTATAGAATGAGTTTTGTGCGCGCTGACATCTGGGTGCTAGAGTTTTGTCGGGTGGCACTGGACTGGCCAGAGCGTGAGCCTAGCTAGAGCCTGGTGATGCTAGAGGAAACTGGTGAGACTGTAAGGACGAGTCAAGTGAACTAATGTGATCAGAGAAGCTAGTAAGACTAGATGAAACAAGCACACAGTGAACTGGTAGTCGTCATAGCCAGAGCGGTGAGCCCAGCCTAGAGTCTATTAGCTGGTCTAGATGAACTAGGCACACTGTGAACTAGTCGCAGGCACTAGCCAGAG
>JACMZG010001871.1:87502-113956 GCA_018340805.1 Microvelia longipes | reverse complement strand
GAATATCAAATAAGAGAATTTATATTACCATTTCTAAAAATTTTCTTGAGGAGGACTCCCCTTTGGATTTCCCCGCTTTTTCAAAATTTAGGATATGGTAAACCCTAGCTCTAGTTGTACCATCCGGAAATATATGAGATTTAATATGACGTCATTAACCCGCAATAAAGACAAGAAAAAATTTTGAAATTTACAAACGGGGAAAAATGTTTTGAACAATGTCAGATTTCGACGCATGCAGTAATATTTAAAAGCAACATATGTGCTAAGTTTCATCTCATTATTAGATGATAGTTCAATTTTTATAGAATTTTTTCGATAATGTTTCTTATGATTTTTTACGTTTTTTTAAAAAAATTTAAAAATAATCTAATCGATTAAAATTTAGCGCAAGTGTATCACTTTGTATAATAAATAAGTATATTAAGTTCTTTGCAATACGGTAAGTATATCTATGGTTTTTGTTGGATCATAAAAGTTAAGCATCTTCAAGTGAGGTCAGTGCCTGGATGGGTGACTGATAAATTTGGCGATTTGTATATTCTGATGAGAACGAAGTGAGTCTGAAGTAGAGAGGATGAGCGTTGCAAATCCGATGTGGTCAGGAAAAGTTCTGAGGTGCCCCGAACCCGATTTTTTAAAAAAAAAATATTAGTAATTTAATTATAATAACTTCAATAGTTTTAAAAGAAAATATATTATTTATTTTTTTAATTATATTACAATATCGGTGAGTTTTTTTATTTACAAATATTTTTCCATGAAGATGTAGGTCTTCCGGTGGTGACGCGTCAATGTAGATGAAGAATCCGACGTTTCGCTTCCATTGTGGGAGGCACTTCAGGGATGTAGGACATCATGGATAGAATAACAAATGCTCTACAAAACTGAACGACGCCGGTCTCTCTTCATCTACATTGACGCGGTCACCACCGGAAGACCTAAATCTTCATGACATAACCGCGGAAAGCCTACGCAGTTAATATTTTTTCCATTTTTACGAGTCATGAGGAAAAGTATGATTCGGAATTAAGCAGTAGAGTAGAATTTCCGAGCCAGAAAATTCTACTCAACAGGTTAATTCCTATAGAGTATAATTTCCTTTTGATAATTCCTTATGGCTAAGGAAAATTATCATCGCTCTGACGAGGGATGATGATTTTTCTAAGCCAGTGTGCATTCAATATTTTGGATTTTCCATCTTCTAAAATAAGAAGGGAATCAAGAGTAAATAAAACAATGTGATTTTCCATAAATTTTCCACTTTTCAGCAACTATAGATTCCTAAAATTAAAAAAGTGGTGTCTGTTAGGATAGATGTGCATGTATGAGAACTTTTTCCAAATACGGTACATGCCCAAGGATACACCGAATTGAAATTTGCTTCTTCAAAAATCAAGTCCTTTCAAAAAAGCACTAAATAACGGAATGACCAACAAAATTGGCGTTATTAATGTTTGAAAAAATGTTTTTCCTAAAAAAACTATTTCCAGTGATTGTGAAAAGTAATTGAAGTGTCTCAAATCCAAGAAGACCTCAACTGCATCTGTTGCTAGAACAGTTCTTCGAGGTATCAATACGTGATTTTTAACTCGATTCCAAAAATACCTCTACCTCATATGTGTCTAGAACAGTTCTCGAGGTATTAATACGTGATTTTGACTCGATTCCAACAATACATTTAACTACACTGGAGAACAGTTATTGAGTTATTAATACACAATCTTGACTCAAGGTCAACAATACATCAACCACATTTGTAGCTCTAGAACAATTCTGGAGATATCTTTACGTGATTCTGACTCCAATCTTCTTCTTGTAAGCAAATGGTTACTTTTTAGGTTTACTTCTGTAAGCTTTACCAATTTTTAATCGTCAAGCACTGCTTATTCAATAAAAAAATCCGACAGGGCTGCTCAAAACAACCGACTCGCGTAAATGATTAATTAAGCTACTTCTCATTTTAGCTAAATAATATCGTAACTCTCTTTGCACTCTCTTATGTTTGTTTTAATGGATTTTTAACTGAATCATTTTGTCATCCATTAATTTGATTTTCAATCAATTACGTTTGCATATGATGTTCCGTTTACTTCAAGTACCTGCCAACAAAATAACTGTTTAGCAATATTTAACACGAATGCAAGGATCTTGAATAAAGGGGATGACGCACTAACTCAATTTTCCATACAAAAAGTGAACCCATCGAAAACCAAAAAATAGATAAAATTCAACACGAAACACACGTCAAAACCAACTGCACATGCTTGGTACAAACTGCGCGCATGCTTAAAATTTTTTTTCCCCTAAAATTTTTAGAGGCAAACTTATCTCTCAATGGTTTTCCATTGTTTATTGCTTGAGAAGGTTTATAACACGCTTAAATTATCCCTCACTGAAGTGGCTAAATATAGTCCAAAATCTAAAATTAAATAAGCTCAAATTATTAACAAGCACCACAAATGTAACAATCACGAGAAGCACAGAAGAAAGTTGAGAAGCAAACTCGACAACCTGCTACAACCTGCGTTTGGCGCTTTTTTCATTATAACCAAGGGGAAGGTAAGTTTGCCCCTATTTCTCTATCTCATACAACTTCCTAGGAGTCAGAGTTGTTCCTTAATGCGTCATCCCTTTTATTCAAGATTCTTGCACAAATGTGATCAATCATCTTTCAATAATCATAGCAAATAACAATATAATGAGCACAATAATAAAAACAACACGATGTAAAAAGTAATCAACCTAAGTCATTATATTTATTTAAGTTTTTTTTTAATAGTTTATTAATGTCTAGTTATTTATTAAAAGGGACGTATGGAAGATCTATTTAAAAATAGAATATATCCTATTTTGTAGATATGTATAGTTATTTTTATGTAAAATTTAACATGTGCAATCTATAAATAAACATTTTATTTATTTATTTATGTACGACGTATTTTAGGCGTGTATTTACGACGTATTTTAACGTGTACGGGTTAGCAGCAAGTTAATCTTGTTAACTATCTATTGCCATGTAAAGTAAAATGTCACGTACTTGGCGGCCCAGTCAGTTCTGCCATGGAGTCTTGATGATCTACCAGATAGTATTCCTATACCATTACTATGTGGCAGTCTGGCACTCTGTTGGTACTCCTGCCTCGTTACCAGCGGCAATTTTATACTTTGTTGATCGCTGCAAGAAAAAAATAATAATATTAACACATTCTAAAAGGTGAATTTGTGTCAACATAAGACAAGAGGTTTTCGGCCTATTGGCTGCAACGTGGCGTCAGGCCGCGAAGCTGCCCCCGTAGCTTCCTGTGGCCACTTTGCGGCCGTATGGTTGTTGTCTTTTATCAGTTCATATTACTAGTTTATATAAGTGGTATACTGCCACGATAAAGCGAATTTTCAAATGTATTTGAAAATTCAAAAACGTGTTTGTTCACATTTTGTTATATATGTCAATCAATAAAACTAATATGAATAATAAAATTTAACTTCATATTTTGTTAACCATACATAGTAGTAACACGTATAAAAATTTCCTCCTGATCTGAAGACTTTTTTAAGTTTTGTGACTTTTTGATATGTTCGTGGGGTCATTATTGTGGGTAATGACGTAACAATATTTTGTAAACAATAGAATTCGGGTCATTAACAAGGTTTGATTTTTTCACCTAGTTTTAATTTTGATCCGAGAATTTCTTTGTTAAATAAACTTTTGGAAAGGAGTATCAACTCCAAGCTAGATATTTCTTTGTCAAAAATACTTATTTATAAAAGAATATCAACTGAGCTGAACATTCTTTTATTAATAAATGTCCAAAATAACAGGTTAACCAACCTACTGGGCTCTAAATACAAATGATAACAGAGTAGATAGTGCTACTAAAACTACTGCTACAACTATCTGTGTTACTAACTTGCTGTGAGACGTGGGTTGTCCAGCGACATACCTAGCTATAGATAGGTAGTGCTGTTTAGCACTGATCCTCTTCTTATCCTCGTACCAGCCTCTATTCTCTTTACTCTCGTTCAGCAAGATTTTAGGCCTGTCACATCAAAATTATAGTAAAAACATTTATAACACACAGATACACACATAAAACTTTAGAAGATTGTCCAAATGGTTTAGCGTAATTTATAAAATGTAGCAGTTAACTTAATAGAGATGATGTTTTAGCCAGGGCTACTTTAATCCTGATTAAGATGAAATGTATCCCTTCTCTTCATATTCTTCATTTCATTTCATATTCTTGATGTTTGTTAATAGTGTTCTACTATTGTCATAGATTTAGTAAATGGTACAAAAATTTGAGTAACTATTTTCAGGGGTTTGGACGAGTGGTTCCT
The DNA here is from genome assembly GCA_018340805.1 of Microvelia longipes. Taxonomy (NCBI): domain Eukaryota; kingdom Metazoa; phylum Arthropoda; class Insecta; order Hemiptera; family Veliidae; genus Microvelia; species Microvelia longipes. The sequence goes on along the minus strand of JACMZG010001871.1, from coordinate 109,615 downwards.
CTAAGGTAATCGATCTGTGCTGAAGTGTTATCCAAACAGTTTTTAACAATATCCTCAATCTAATAAAACCATGACACATCAATACCTTAGAGTCAGCGAAGTATTCCCAAACAGCCTGATGTTAGATCAACTTACCCTAATAGTTGTGATAAATCGTCATGCTTTGACTCTTGATAGATCCTAGCAGATAAATGCTGAGGTTGATAATAATTAGACAGAGTTCTTCCGGTTGATCCGGTTATACCGTTAGCGTGGTATCGAGCCGATTTTGTTGCTGAGCCTTCCAAACCACTCAGCCTCCCTCCTACTTGGAAATACGTCTGTCTGTAAAAGATATCTGGCAAGATTAACAGGAAGTTTAGTAACTAGTTGAAAAAGGAACTTAACAGGATGATTTTGATGTTTTTCCGGAAGGTTTGATTTCGATTGTGTCTTATTGAAATTTCATATAAGGGATAAGATCCCTTATCTCTAATATGAAGGAATAAGGAATCTTTCTTAGAAAAGCCTTTTGGGATTCACTGATAGCTTAGTTGGTTAGAGCGTCAAGCCTTTTAAGATCACCAGGACTAGTACAAGATAGCCCAAGTTCAAATCTCAGTCAGGCTACTTGGTTTACACGATAGAAGCGGCCCTTCTAATGTTACCTTCTCTTTAAATAAGAGTAGAGCTGTTCTCAAAGGTTGAATAAATGTTGAGTGACCTAAAAATGAAGACCTAGCTTAAATTCAGCTTGCCAATTGGAAGTTTATAGATGCTTATTTGAGAAGCAACTAACACTTAAAAAACTTAAGAAACAACAATCTTTTAACACTAGTGCCATAAGACCCTGGAGTAAGATCACAGAGAGATAGATAACAATAACTGCATATTCTCTCTGTAGAGGTAGAGTGAGGCAGATGAAGCGTTGTAACAACATTGGTCTCTTAAGGCTGCTCCCTAACACTGAAGCCCTAACACTGGCTCTAACTATGCAGAGTGATGAAAGACGTTGAAGTTAAGTTGACTGACTCGTGGTAGAAGTTTCATTTGAGTCTGTTGTTAAAATCAGATTGAAACCCGTAAGTTAGTTAATATTCGAGTTATCAAGTGAACCTTGGTGCGTATGGTAATCTAGATGATCAGCCAACAATGGTCCATGATTTTATCTTGGATTATCTGACCACTGGCTTTAGCGCACGACTGTGTAAAGAATCCTTACATCCATAGAGAGTTAGTTAGCCTCCTTTTTTTACTAGACACGTAAAAACATAGGTGGCTAAAAGTCTCAAAGAGTTAGATGACTTAAACTTATGGCTTTTAGACCTCTTGACTCTAAAAGCCATAAGTTAGATTAACGCTTTGAGGCTTGCTCAATTGTTCCAATGATTCTTAATCATACTTTGTGACAAACCATAATATATTCTATTATTTTTATTTTTAAATTGAATAATTTGGCAACAGTAAATTTTTGTATTGTGACAAGTTGTACCCAGTACAACTTGTAAGAAAACAATCCAAAGATTGGATGCTGACAAAAGATCGGACCATCTAGGAGATTGAATTGGAGTAGATTGATCGTGTTAAGATGATCTCCTCTAAATTTTGTGAAAAGATAAAATATTTTTTTTTTTTCTTTTTTGATTTTGAAGTATATAATGTTACTTTCTAATCCAGAATGTTGGACACTTACCTAAGTGAATGTTGAGCTGTTGGTCTTTTAGCTGGATTCCAATGGAGCATGGCTTCCAGGAGAGTAATTCCTTCAGGAGAAGCATGAGGTATCAGAGCACTCAAAGCCGTTCTTTTGAACTGAGGAAATTTAAAATTCATATTGGCAGCTAACTGGAAACCCTCATACCATTCCCTCTGAAACAAAACACTGTTATAGACCCAATAGTTGCTACAATGGCAAAGATGCGAAGAAGGAAAACTACATTTTCAGAATGAAGTCATATTGTCAGAATAAAGCCTAACTTGTAGACTTATTACTCAAGTAGGATAAATAAAACAAGATTTTAAAAGTAATGCCGGGGTTGTTCATTGCGTAAACAAAGGCATGCACGTTGTTAAAGGCTATACCGAAAACCGCGAGGTTACCTATCACATTTTCATTTCATTTTAATATCCATTATCTAGCAACTGTATTATATTGATTGTATGAAGAGCTTCTGGGAATTAGATGAATGTATGTACAGTACATGCACTTTGCGAAAGTATACCACACTATTTTCTATTTTGGAGAGTTTGCAAAAATTACCAATTGACGTGGCCCATTTAAGGGCCTACTATCTACTAGGTGATGGTATCACCTATTCCTCGTTACTATTACTATAACCCTGAACATCTTGGGTCCTCTCTGATATCGAATCTATTTTACACCTTATTAAGAAGTTCTTACCTTATCAGGGGTCCCTAATATTGAACATATTTTGAATATTTGATCTATTTCTGAATTGCCTGGAAAGAGAGGTCTTAACGTATAGAGTTCTGCCATTATACAGCCGGTAGCCCAGATGTCTATAGGTGTTGAGTAGGTTGTGGAATGAAGAAGAACTTCAGGAGCTCTGTACCACCTGAAACAGAGGAATTGTATAAAGGTGCGTTCGTAACAAGGATTATGATCCGAAGTTTTATGGGTATAATTTGATGTCATTTGTTCAATCATGGGAACTTGATTCATTAAGAACTTAATACTAAGAATATTGAACTCTACGAACTTCACTTGAACCTCCTACTTACCTCGTTGAGACGTAGTCCGTATAAGGTGGTCTTGATCTGACTTCTCTCGCTAATCCAAAGTCAGCAATCTTTACTAGATCGACTCCGGAACAGAGTAGATTCTCTGGTTTCATGTCTCTATGGAAGAAACCATGTCGGTGCATGAATGCTAGACCTTGTAGTATCTGGTACAGCATGTTTCGAACTACGGCTTCAGGGAAGTACTTGTCCCTGGAAAATATTAATCTTAACAAATCATCTTAAAATTGAAGCACTAAATTTGGAAGATATTAGATGTTTAGAGTGGAGAAGAACTATTACTGAATACCTTTATAAAAACACTTTAGAAGTCAGTGGCCCCAAACATTTTTAGAAAAATAAATATTATTAAGCCTTTATATCTATAATAAAGTCTAACTTCAGAAATATCTTATGTGACAAACTAACTCTTCAGTAACCGGCTTTTAGCTATTGCGAGATTAAGGTAATTTAAGTCTTTAACAGTATTTAATTACAATAATATTCTTACAATTAACCATTGTAACATTTGTGCGTCCAGTTTCATTCTACAATGCATTAGGAAATTTATTGTAATTGTTTTTCACTTAAGAATTACAGTTATTGGCGTATTTGAAGACGACGGTTGTCACTTTGAGATTTAGTTGTTGCTATATGATTTTTCATTCGATATTAGTTTTAAGATCTACATAAAACTTCGACGTTATCGATCGGGATCGAAACCAGGCTGTCTGGGGGGCAGACGCACCTGCTAACCATAACACCACAGTGAAATATGAAAGTTCTAGTTTATAAATGTCTGTCGCAATTATTTGCGATGTGCTAGAGGTAACTTACCTGTCTTTCATTAATTGATATAGATTTTCCTTCATGTACTCGAAGACGAAATACAGCGTGTCGTTCTCTCTGATAACTTCCTTTAATTTAATCACATTGGCGTGGTTCAGTTTCTTCAGGGACTGCAAAACAACCAAAGTATAAGTGCGTTAACTGGGTGTTTATTGTTAGGTTTATTTAACGCCCTGATCATGTTTAAAGACGTTAAACCGTCAATAAAATAAGTATTAATATATGTAATATTAATCAACTGTAAGTATTAATCAACTTAAGTATTAATCAACTTAATATTAATATACTGTAAGTATTAATATAACTGTAAGTATTAATTACTTTAATATTAATATACTGCATCGACATTTATAAGGCAGTATAAATATAACAGACCCTGAATAAATACTAATATACTGAATACATATACTGAAATAGCGTGGGATGACGTTCGAATTAACTACCGCCAATTTTATATAACACCACTTGGGGAAAATTTCTAATGAGCCACTAAGGCTCTAATCGGGCATTATTACTAATGAGCCAAAAAGGCTTTAATCGGGCATTATTCCTGATGAGCCAAAAAGGCTTTAATCGGCATTATTCCTGATGAGCCAAAAAGGCTTTTAATCGGCATTATTCCTGATGAGCCAAAAAGGCTCAAATCAGGCATTATTCCTGTTGAGCCAAAAAGACACTATCGGGCATTAATCCTGATGAGTCACTAAAAGTATATTATATTCTAATATAATAATAAGCCTCATTATTATATTCGAGGTATTAAGAGGCTAATTAGGTATGCTTTGATTGAAAATATATTCTAAATAAACATTTAAATCGGTTTCATTTTGATTTTGCGCCACAAAAATTATAATAATCCCTTTTGTAAGGCGAATCATTTTACTCCTTAATTTTTGATTTTTTTAAAGTCTGACTTAGAAAGTGGTTAATGACGTCAGCATAAGATTTTCAATAGGACTCGTGTATTTCCCAAAGTTGATTTTTGTACCAAGTATGATTTTTCTTGTACCTACCTAATTACTCTTCCTTTACCTGCACCACCAGCAATTTAGTATATTGTCTAGAATGCATTCAATGTGATTATTTGTACATAGGTAAAACTATAAACTAGATGTTTTATCGCCATTTCAAGTTTAATTTTTTTTATTCATATTTTTTACAAAAATTAGGCTCCGCAACCTTCCTTACATCCTAGATTTTTTCGACAGCTACAGGTATCTATAGTCGAGATATGTCATACAATAGTATTAATAAATGCATAGTCACCTTGACTTCCCGTAGATTCATTGCTTCGTCCCAGGAGTAGTACTTCCTCTTCATTCTATAAAAAAAAAAAAAAATTCATTAGAGATTTATATGGCAACAAATTTCTAAAATTCATTAGACATTTATATAGTATAAAATTTATAAAATTCATTAAAGATTAATGTGACAACAATTTATATAATTCATTAGAGATCCATATGACAACAAATTTATATAATTATTAGAGAATCCATATGACAACAAATTTATATAATTCATTAGAGAATCCATATGACAACAAATTTATAAAATTCATTAGAGAATCCATATGACAACAAAATTTATATAATTCATTAGATCCATATGACAACAAATTTATATAATTCATTAGAGAATCCATATGACAACAATTTATATAATTCATTAGAGATCCATATGCAACAAATATATTCATTATGATTTAATATACAACAAATTTATAAAATTCATGAGAGAATTCATATGACAAAAATTTATAAAATTCATTAGAGAATCCATATGACAACAAATTTATATAATTCATTAGAGAATCCATATGACAACAAATTTTATATAATTCATTAGAGAATCCATATGACAACAAATTTATTATAATTCATCAGAGAATCCATATGACAACAAATTTATAAAATTCATTAGAGAATCCATATGACAACAATTTATATAATTCATTAGGAATCATTATATATAATTCATTAAGAAATCCATATGACAACAAATTTATAAAATTCATTAATGATTAAATGACAACAATTTATAAATTCATTAGAGAATTCATATGACAAACATTTATAAAATTCATTAGAGAATTCATATGACGACAAATTTATAAAATTCATTTGAGAATTCATATGACAATCAATTTATAAAATTCATTAGAGAATTTATATGACAACAAATTTATATAATTCATTAGAGAATTCATTAGAGAATTTATATGACAACAAATTTATAAAATTCAATTAGAAAATTCGTATGACAACAAATTTATAAAATTAATTAGAGAATTCATATGACAACAATTTATAAAATTCATTGATGATTAATATGACAACAAAGTTTAATAAAATTAATTAGAGATTCGTGCGACAAATTTATAAAATTAACTAGAGAATTCGTATGACAACAAATTTATATAATTCATTTGAGAATTCATATGACAATCAATTTATAAATTCATTAGGAATTCATATGACAACAAAAATTTATAAAATTCATTAGAATATTCGCATGACAACAAATTGTCATACGAAATGGGTTTATTCTGACGTATGAGGATTCTAAGTTTAAAGTTTTAAGTTAGAGTTTAGTCAAGATCCTTGGATTAGATTCCAATCTGTAAGTATCTGTAAGTTTTGTTGCAAAACCCATATTATTTTCGAACATGAGATGAAACTTAAAAAGTGAATACTCAGACTTATAAGTATTTTAAGTTTCAAGTTTAGTCAAGATCTATCAATTAGATTCCGAGCTGTAAGCACTCAAAAATAATTTTTACACGAATTCCCTAATGTTTTTTTAGCACTGATCGAGATCTAACATAGTTTATGACTCCTTCTGATATATGAGTAGTCTTACTGTAAACTGTGGTCTAGATCTATTTAGTAGTTTTAAAGTTATAACCAACCAAAAATTTCAACTTTTTATAAATATAGATTTTTAATGTTGATAGTCCAAAAACGGGATAATAAAAATTAAATTATTGTAGCAACGTTTCGGCCAAGCTGGTCATAATTATGCCTAAAAATAAATATGTTTAATTAACAAAAATACAACTAAAATATATATAAAGAATTAGACCTTCTCAACCAAGCAAAATAATATCTATAAACACAATAGTAACCTTAAAAGAAAAATCAAAATCCACCCTGTTGTAAATATAGGGTTTATCAATAAATAATTAAAATTTAAGTAAGGCATATTAAAAAATAAACTAGCACACAAGAAATAAAACATAGATAAAGATAAATTAAAAAGGAAAGAGAGGGGCAAAAAAAGGGAGGCAAATTCAAAAGATTAGAAAATAAAATAAGTTAAAATGAGTTCAAGAATTACATTAAGTCAAAGAAAGAAATAAATAAATAAAATAATTAATTAATTGTAAAAACAATATTAATTAATAAATTAGTAATTGATAAAAAATGATAAAAAAGAAAGGAGGGTAATATAAGTAACAATAATTATATATATATATTAAGGAAAGAAAATAAATAAGGAATTACTGTATATAAAATAGAAATTAATTATGGGTAATAAATTTAGAAAAATAAAATAAATAATAAAAAGAAGAGGTAAAGTGATAACAGAGATAATAATCCATAATTAGCAGTACAAATATGTAAAGCAAATTAATATAGAAATAAAAAGAAAGGGGGAAAACAAATACTATTATCTAATAGCTAAACATATATGTAATGCAGGTTAAGCATAAAAATTAAAAAACCAGGGGTAAAAAGTAAATAGTCTATAAAATAAATTAATAAAATAAGTTAATAAAATAAAAAGTTAATACTAAAGACAAAAGATTATACAACAGAAAAAATAGTAATGGCTTACCATTTAAGAAATATAGATATAGATAAATATAGATTAGAGAATTTTATAAAAGCCATTTATAAAATTCATTAGAGAATTAATGGAACAACAAATTTATAAAATTTACTAGCAGTGTTACCCGAGCTTCGCTCGGAAAATATTTTATTATCAAAAAATAAATTGTTAATTATCCCCTGAGGACTACAATCAATAGAAGTTGTTAACAGCTGTAACAGCAAGAAAATTTGTTGCTTAAGATGTTTTTGTCTATCTGGGGATTCTCAAGCTTTATGCTTGGTAAGTCCCTTGTTTCGATGAATCATTTGTTCAGACGTTTAATGAAATTACAATAAACTTCCTAACGAAATAAGCCATAAATTGACCAATTTTTAGGCAAAATACACAAATTTAAAATCACTTTAGCTCATATCATCACTGTTGCATTAATTATAGAGATTCTATTTTTATGTAGCAATATACTTAACAAATATTTGATTAATATACTTGCATAGCTTCCTAAATCAGTTTTCAAGATATAATTGTTTCAATAAAACAATTATATGTCATGGAAAGAACTCTGATCCTTGTAAGCTAAACAATGTTATTTATTTCTTTATTACTTATATGCTTATGAGTTATAAGCAACCAAAATTTTCAACTTGTATAACTATATATATATATATATATATATATATAATATATATATATATATATATATATATATATATATATATATATATATATATATTATATATATATTATATATATATATATATATTATATATATATATATATATATATATATATATATATAATATATATATATATATATGTATATATATATATATAATATATATATATATATATATATATTATATATTGTATAATATCTTTTATCGTATATAATATATTATGTGTTTAATATATATATACTGTATTTAATGTATTATATATTGTGTTTATATATTATATATTGTGTTTAATATTTATTTTATATCGTATATAATATATTATGTATTGTGTTTAATATATTATATATTGTGTTTTAATATATATATATATGAATATAATATATACCACGGTTTTTTTGACTGGCTCATATTATAATCTTTTGATGCCAAAATTTGCAGCCCTCTATGATTACAAATAAGTAAAAAATTTTATTTGTATAATTGTGTTAAAACCTTGTCTCACGGCCTTTTAAAATGACCTTAAATTATATAAAATTGGATTAACTTTAAGTAACTGCTTGCAAAAGGAATCAATGTTGTTTGATGTATATTTAATGTTTTGTTTCTATGTTATACATGACAGAATGGTATCAAGGTCTATAACATGGTCTTGAACTTGTTAGGCTTAAACATATCGCTTTGATTTTTAAAACAATATATTTATCTAATGAAATAAATTATTCTGTTCAGCCGTGACCTCTTAAATAATTCTAATTATATATAATACTTATTTTGATTGTCTTAAAGATTAAAACTGTAAAAATAGAATATTATGCTACTAGGCAGTAAAATAGAATTTTGCTGACGAGTTTTTTAAATTAGCCCTCGAGCCGGAGGCAAGAGCAGGCTTTGAATTAACCCATTTGACGAACGAGGCTAACAAAGCCGAGTAAGGCAAATGGCGAATTTACTACAGAGGCGGAGCTGATGCATGTTATTGCTTACACGAGTCAGCAATGTTTCCTTTCCTGCATAGTAGCATACGATATAGTATTTTAATATAAAATTATTGACTAAAAAATTTAAACAAGATAATTTTATGAGGTAGTAGTCAGATAGGTATAAAAACACAAAGTTTGAGCTTTCGGTCGTAAATTAGGTCTTCTTCAGAAGTAGTTTTATTCCAAACTGAATCATATAACTGATAAAAAAGAAACATTAGTTATATTAATCTAACAATAGCTAGCTGTGTATGCTATCAGAAAACGACACCTACTTTGTTTAGAAGTAGGGTATTCCATTATTATATATTTATTATTATTGAAAACTAGAAGGCCTTAGAATCATTTGCTTATGCTATTTTTACAAAATTTCAAGTTCAAATCTTTGCGATGATGTACATGCACGGAGCAATTTGGGAAGCAAGGAGAAAAAGTGAATTTTAAATATTTTAAATTGAATCTAGGTTTATTTATTTTATTGCTCCTTCCCCTCCCTTTTTTCAGGCGAGAGACCTTTAAATTTGAGTATTAACTTTCTATTTATATTGTATGATAGTTTAGAATATTTCATAAGCTAACGTATATTGCGGTAGGGTAACACTGGTAGGCTTTGTATTTATAGTCATTAGGAAACAATGAAGTCGTTAGGTTGGCATTATCTATTATTCAATTCAATTCTGATATCGACGGTTTCATGGTCAATATCGTGTTTATGCGTTCTTTTCTTTCAAATATTATTCTTTTATCTTTTTCTTTTATCTTTCTTATCTCTTTTATCTGGAGAAGAAGTATTGAAATAACTATAAATATGACATTCATATTTTTTATGAACCTATGGATAAAAAAATCGGGTACGGGATACCTCGAAAGATTTCCTCATCGTATGTTGTATAAACAACAATACGATGAATTGTATCATGTATAAATTATAAATTATGATCATATTTCATTGTTCAATAAATTATCAAACCTAGATTTTTTGTTATCTAATTGATCGAGGTTCACATAATTAATTTTAAATAATGATAAATCATTTAAAAAAAATATCATAAATTAAACTAAAAAAAGTAAATAAAAGAATTTATTTTAAATACATGAAAAACTAATAAGAGAGTTAGAGAGAGGCTGTAATTCACAGAACAAGGCTAATGCCTTAAAGTAGATAATAAGTAAATAATCTGTTCATTCTTTTCTTTTCTATATCATGGTCAATTTATTCTGTTACTTTTTTAAGAATCTTATAATTTTATTAAAAAAAATAAAGGATTAAAAAATAAAAAAATATCGAATTCGCTACGCTCATTCTCCTTAGTTTGGACTCGCTTTGCTCGTCCTCAGATAGTAAATACCGTTTCATTCTCAGCGGTCACCTATACAGTTCTTATCACGCTTATTATGCTCAATTCTGTTTAACTTTTATAATCCAACAAAAATCATGGATATACTTGTCGTATTAAAACGAAGCTTAGTGTACTTATTTATTACATAAAGGTATACACTTGTATCACATTTCAACTTAATTAGTTAAAGACTGATTGAGTTGAAGACTGCAGTTTCCGTAAATTTTAATTATATATATTATACAAAATATCAATCCAAGACATTTACTCTTTATAATTAAATTATTTTACGATTTTGCACAATTTTTTTTTTAAAAAACGTTCACGTTATTTAATAAAAATTTAATTAATGCTGTTAATTAGAAAGTTGACACAGATGTTAATCTTTTACATAGCAACATGCGTGCCAAATCTCAAAATAATCGCAAAATGTTTTTGCGTTTCATGACTTCTCGAAATTTTTATTCCGCTTTAAAGACTTTATAAAAAAATATTTTCTGAATAGCATAACACCTAAACACCTATAGACAGTTTTTTTGTCGAAAGTTTCAACTGTCTAGCATAAATACACTAGGAGCTACGATGATAACAGACACACACACATACAGACGAACAACTTTGTGAGAACACTTAGAGGGCCTTAAAAACACCTGAAACGGATAATTCCGGTGACATCAAGGCTTCGATTTTTTTTTTTTGAAAATTTTCCTCACCATATCAGATCAACTTCACCACTTAGTTAAGATGATCTGATATGATACTTATTTAGACTGACTTTACTCCTTTTTGGGGCTCTTAGCCCATATTAATATATTGAGAAGCTTAAAACATCTTTTGGGCTCCCAGGGGCTCTGTGTAACCTCATTGAAACCTCCTCTAAGAATAATTTAAGGCAATATTTTTTCCATCGTAGTCAGCAAACGATTATCATAAACTGAATAACGATATTATCGTTTTTTACGGGGTCGTACAAAACCATTACTTAAATGACTCACATAAGGTCATACCAAAGAGACTTATACTACACTAGTATACTTATACTACAGTATTAGGAGTATAAGACTCTTTGGATCATACAAACCAATTATTTAAATGACTCACATAAGGTCATACCAAAGAGACTTATACTATACTAGTGTACTTATACTACAGTATTAGGAGTATAAGACTCTTTGGATCATACAAACCAATTATTTAAATGACTCACATAAGGTCATACCAAAGAGACTTATACTATACTAGTGTACTTATACTACAGTTTAGGAGTAAAAGACTCTTTGGATCATACAAAACGATTATTTAAATGACTCTTATAAGGTCATACCAAAGAGACTTATACTACACTAGTATACTTATACTACAGTATTAGGAGTATAAGGCTCTTTGGATCAGGGTCAATCCATATCAAGTGTCCCAAAAAAAATAAAAAAAGGTGCTCTAAAAAAATAGATTTTGATAATTATTTTGCTATTGATACCCATATCTATGGTGAGTAAAAAATGACCAATATAAATTTTTTATGGTCACCCGTTCTTTTTTTATGGTCACTTTTATGGTCCTCCGACCCTGAAATTTAGTGATTTTTGACCTTCAGATAAGCAGCCGATACTCGGTTCTCGCTTGTACTACAGCAAAAATATGAACGGATCTGTTTAAAGCAAGCTTTGAGCTACATTTGGCCCTTTGACACTTTTACTCTATGACCGCTCCTTTGGGGGGCAATGGGGGCTCCAAATTTTAGGGTTTCTTAAAAATATATGAAAATTTTAACATTTTTTATAATATGAAGAAATCTGAATTAAGAGCTCCCAATTTTTTTAGGAGTTACTTACTTTAAGACAAGCAATCAACAAAATTTTCAAAGCATTATTATAATTCGTTTATGAGCTATGATTTTTTTGAAAATCCATATTTTTTTAATTTTTAGTCATTTTTGACCTTCAATATCTCCCTTGGACATGTATACTTTTTAATAAAAATCATATCACAAAGACCCCTTACCAGTGTCAACATAAACCACCAAAAACATTTTGTGTATTTGCCCACAAGCAAAGTTATAGCTAAATCATGTTTGTGTGATATTCCAAATATTAAACAAATATATATTTTTTTTAATGTGAAGAAATCTAAATTAAGTACTCCCAATTTTTTAGGAGTTACTTACTTTAAGACAAGCAATCAACAAGATTTTCAAAGCATTAATATAATTCGTTTATGAGCTATGATTTTTTGAAAATCCAAATTTTTTAATTTTTGGTCATTTTTGACCTTCAATATCTCCCTTGGACATGTATACTTTTTAATAAAAATCATATCACAAAGACCCCTTACCAGTGTCAACATTAACCACGAAAAAAATTCTTGTGTATTTGCCCACAAGCAAAGTTATAGCTTAATCATGTATGTGTAATTTTCAAAATATCCAAAAAAAAATTAATTGGGAGTACTTAATTTAGATTTCTTCACATTAAAAAAAAATATATATTTGTTTAATATTTGGAATATCACACAAACATGATTTAGCTATAACTTTGCTTGTGGGCAAATACACAAAAATGTTTTTGGTGGTTTATGTTGACACTGGTAAGGGGTCTTTGTGATATGATTTTTATTAAAAAGTATACATGTCCAAGGGAGATATTGAAGGCAAAAATGACTAAAAATTAAAAAAAGGATTTTCAAAAAATCATAGCTCATAAACGAATTATAATAATGCTTTGAAAATTTTTGATTGCTTGTCTAAAAGTAAGTAACTCCTAAAAAATTGGGAGGTCTTAATTCAGATTTCTTCATATTATAAAAAAATGTTAAAATTTTCCATATTTTTTTAAGAAACCCGAAAATTTGGAGCCCCCATTGCCCCCCAAAGGAGCGGTCATAGAGTAAAAGTGTCAAAGGGCCAAATGTAGCTCAAAGCTTGCTTTAAACAGATCCGTTCATATTTTTGCTGTAGTACAAGCGAGAACCGAGTATCGGCTGCTTATCTGAAGGTCAAAAATCACTAAATTTCAGGGTCGGAGGACCATAAAAGTGACCATAAAAAAAGAACGGGTGACCATAAAAAATTTATATTGGTCATTTTTTACTCACCATAGATATGGGTATCAATAGCAAAATAATTATCAAAATCTATTTTTTTAGAGCACCCAAGTCTGGGACACTTGATATGGATTGACCCATCATATAAAACGATTATTTAAATGACTCATATAAGGTCATACCAAAGACTTATAGTATACTAGTATACTTATACTACAGTATTAGGAGTATAAGACTCTTTGGATCATACAAAACGGTCATTGAATACATATTGTGACTTAACTAATACTAACCTTTTTATAGCAACTTTTTCTCCCGTATCTATCCTTTGTCCCAACACAACGCTTCCATAGGTTCCATCACCTAACTGATTTAATTGGATGTATCGGTTCATCATGAAAACTCTTGCACATTATTCACTTCGCACTTTTCACTTCTCTCATTCATCGCTACTTACTTGAAATTCACAAATAACAATTTATGGATAAATAAAAAACTTTTAATTTATAAATCAATTTAAATCTGTCTTTTAAATCACTTATTTTTAAATTTATATACTTTAATCTATTTTAAACTTTTCTTTTAAGTTTGTTTACCACTAAAAATTAATTTTAATGAATGTTTTCGTGCATGGTGTTTTGAATATTTTTGTTATTCTTTCCCGCACTAATTTTTTATTGTTAACTTTAACATATTTATCAATTTTATTACATTTTTACATCTTTCTTTGATATTTGTCCAATTTACAATTACAACAAATTTTCCAAAGGTCATTAGACTTTTTAAACGCTGCAACTATAAATGCTTCGTGAATCCACATTAATCCAAATTTTAATTATTACATTCTATCTTATAGTGAATAGATTCACTATATTCTATCTTATAGTGGAATAAATTCACTATATTCTATCTTATAGTGGAATAGATTCACTATGTCTATCTTATAGTCGAATAGATTCACAATATTCTATCTTATAGTGGAATAGATTCACTATATTCTATCTTATAGTGGATTAGATCCACTATATTCTATCTTATAGTTGAATAGATTCACTAGATTCTATCTTATAGTGGATTAGATTCACTTCTATCTTATAGTTGAATAGATTCACTAGATTTTATGTTATAGTGGAATAGATTCACTATATTTATCTTATAGTGGAATAGATTCACTATATTCTATCTTATAGTTGAATAGATTCACTATACTCTATCTTATAGTGGAATAGATTCACTAGATTCTATCTTATAGTGGAATAGATTCACTAGAGTCTATCTTATAGTGGAATAGATTCACTTCTATCTTATAGTTGAATAGATTCACTATGTCCTATCTTATAGTCAAATAAATTCACTATATTCTATCTTATAGTGGAATATATTCACTATATTCTATTTTATAGTGGAATAGATTCACTATATTCTATCTTTATTTTATCTCTATACCACTCTCGACTCTTTTAAGCGAATTACGTTTGTAAAAATTCGTTAATGTTCGTCTTTACACTCACGTAAAAACAATGATTCCCTGATTCCCTATAAAGTGTTCAAATCAAGCAATTATCACTTCTATTCATCCAATCCCAATGCTTTCAATCCTCTAAAACAATAATTTATTTTGACACATCAATATTTATTATTCATTTAGTATATATGATTTCATTTTAAGTTATTAGCAATATTTCTTATTAATTTTTGTATAAATAAGAAATTATTTATACTACCTACATTTATTTGCGTTATTTAGTTTATTTAATATGAAATATATTTAAAAAGTTATAATTTAGTATAAAGTAATTTTTATTTTTAGTATTTACAATATTATGTTTATATCATATGTATGACTCAAATTAGTTGTCAAATTATTAGTCAACTCAAATTATTGGTCTCAAATTATTAGTCTACTCAAATTAGTTGTCAAATTATAAGTCAACTCAAATTATTGGTCTCAAATTAGTTGTCAAATTATTAGTCAACTCAAATTATTAGTCTGAAATTATTAGTCTGAAATTATTAGTCAACTCAAATTATTAATCTGAAATTATTAGTCAACTGAAATTATTAGTCAACTCAAATTATTAGTCTTATCAAATTAATGGTCTCAAATTAATTGTGCCTACTTATCTCAACTAATATTTTATTTGCTTTGTATTATATTTCTTGTTTTTTTTTTTTTTATATTAATTGTTATTAATTTAGTACTTCTTGTTATGTTTTTACCATAGTTATTACATATTTAAAATATTTTTGTTTATTATACTTTTTGTTTGTTAGTATATATTACGTCAGTTTTTATATATTTATACTTCTTATTTGTTATTATTATTCGTTTTATTTTTTGTAATTTGTTATTATTATTTGGTATGTTTATCATTCATATTAGTATAAATATAGGAAATAATTAACTCAAAATGATGTAATTAACTCAAAACTTCATATTTTTAATTGAAATGTTAAAAATATCTTGAATTATTTATAATACATTAAAACATATAGTGTATATTATGTATATATATCTTATTTGTATACAGTATATTATCATTTACTAGGTATATATTTTTTTATCATTGTTTTAATTTAGCTCGCTTTTTCTATAATAAGAAAGTTTATTATTTATTTACCTCCTATAGTATGCTTATTGTTTATTTACATCAAGTATAAATGCACTTAATGAATTAAAAATACATAAAACCGTTAACTATTGTCAGTTTTATTTAATTTTATGAAGTTCAATAAATCCAAAGATGTAGTATATATTTTTAAATTTGTATTCTGTATATTTATCATTTACAGAGTATACATTTATTTTTGATAATTTTAAAATAATTAATTTCGCATTTACTATTATCAGTGTATTAATTATTTATTTATGTATTATAGTATATTAATTTTTTATTTTATCCAGTATAAATGTACTAAGTATATTAAAAAAAATGTATAAACACTTTTGACTAATAGTGGATTTTATTTACTTTTTAGTATTTCATATAAGTAATTAAAACTTATAATTAATATAATACTTATTAATTATTTAGTAAAGTATTAATGTAGCACTTTATAAAGAAAAAGACTAACTTTACTTTCAATTTTTTAATACTTTGAAAGAACGAAAATAACAAAATACACATAAATAACACAAATCAAACTAAATTAAATTAATTCTTTACTATAAATTCGAGATCGAAGTTAGTTAGAATTCATTTAACACTATAACTGAGAGTTAAAGGTAAAACAAGTTACTATTAACCTAGGTGACCAACTGACTAAACTTAGCTCTGTATTTAGTTCTATCGATCAAACCTGTGGTCATGGCAACACTGAGCCTTTAAAACGTAAACAATAACATTACGCATACATTCATTTACTTTGTATATGTCAATAGTTAATTAGTCTGTTCATCTCAACATTAGTCATTAAATGTTAGTAATTTATTTATTTAGTTATAGAGCTTTATAGATTATTAAAGATTAATGTTGTACTATATTTAAAGTTTTTTTATTATGACCAAGTTTTATAACTTGGTTATGATAAAAGAAAATTAATTTGTATATTTTTTCTTTTCCTTTACCACTTCTATGGGTATATAGGAAAAGTACTCCGGACCGTTTTCATTGAGCTCAGAGCACCAAAAAAAACATCGGAATCGACAGCTTACTCGGATTTTATGTTTATTGACTGTCATAAACTGAGGGTTTCCAGTAATTTACTGGGTTTTATCCACTTTTTCGTCACCTTAGGTAGTCTTATTGACTTCAAACCGGTTTTATTCAATTCAACGCCAAAAAACATTACCGATCCAATCGTTGATTCTTTCCATAGGACAATCCCTTATTTTTTTGTATAAAGGTTGATAACCACTTATAAGTGGAGCATTAGAGACTTATAGAATACTTATACTATAAATAGAATAAATACTATATATAGAAGGAGCACAGGACCGTAAACACAATGTAATTCCACTGATAACACGAAAGCCGGTTGACTGGTGCATCTAAGTAATGCTGCCAACCTGACAACAAACATTATTTTAAATATGTGTCATAAATATCTATTAATGAAGAAAGATCGTAAAGCACAAATATAATAACTTAAAACACCTGCAGAGTATTTAATAAAACTGGTCTTAGATGGCAAAAGGGTGGCGGAATACAAGAATCTACATTTAGTTGACGAGGACTACTATTAATATAATTTTAATAAATACTTTAAACTACAATTTAAAATGCTTTAAATATTGTAATGCACCGATATTTATATTAGTATTTTATAAATAATCAATCATTATAATAATAAAACATAATAATTCAGAAACCGGAAGTATTGCCAACTTTTTTGTAGAAAATTGTATACTTTTAGGGTGGCAGCATTACTTAGGTGCACCAGTGTTATCAGTAGTGCTCCTTTTATATATAGTATTATTCTAAGATTAGAGATCTATGTCTTGTGTTTCTTTTTTCTTCCTCAGTATTGGGTACATCTTACAGAATTTGCTTTCAAGGTTTTTGCAATTCTTAAATTGTATTTCGACATAGTAGTTCGACTTTGGTTGGCTAAATTTTACCGGAGGACTACTTTAATAAAAACTGACTGAGTTTAAATAATTTAACCACTATCTTTAATGGTTGAACTATGAACAAATTAATTAAACCACCTCCGGTGTATAATTATTATTATACACTTATTTTGTATATTAAAATAAGTTTTATTTATTTTATCTTATTCTTATTTATTTACTCGTTATTTTATTTTCTTTATTCTTATTTATAGTATTCCTTTCGTTAGGGAAGTATAACTAACCTGTAGTGTAAATATACATTATTTTTTTAAATAATATTCTAATAATTATACATTACTTTATCAATTAATCTAATTAACCAACTTAAAATAAAGAAATAAAAAAAAACAATAAAGTAATCTAGTCCAAGAGCTAGGCCTAAAAATGTGCATCATTTTTACTATTTCAAACAAAATATTTCTGAAAATATACAAAGAGGTTTAATTATAAAGGAAAAGCATAGTCTGCCTATTCAGTGTGGAAGCCCTTCATATAAATGCGCTCTCTCATTTAATTTTTTTAAATATTAAAAAATCGCACGAATACCAGTTTCCTTGTAATAAGTGGTTCCCTGTAGGTCGTATGCGAAACATGAAGAGAAACCCATTTTTAAAGCAGATAAAATTTGCTGATGAAATTTTGTTTTTTCGTCAAAATCCGATACAACTTAAGTTATGACATTTGTTAAATGGTCAAAAAAATACACAAAAAGTCAGTATTTTTCCAAAGAAATTCGCTGACTTTGCATAAATTAACCAATTTTTTAGTGTTTTTGAAAGAGCCTTAACTTTGGTTGCAGTCATCCGATTTTGATGATTAAACACTCGTTTATAGAACATTTTTTCAGCTTTAAAAATGTTCTTTTCATGTTTTGCACACGACTCACTGATTATCACTTATTTCCAGAAAACTGAAATGTGTGCAATTTTCTAAGTTTTTGAGCATGCGCAGTCATATGAAGGGCTTTATTATGGATAGGTGGAATGTTTTTTGTTTATAATTTAAGGAATATTTCAGACAAATTTAGTTTAAAGTAGTACAAAAATTAGTCACAAAAAAGAGTCACATTTTTTCAGGGCAGCTCTTGACTAATCATTATAAACTATTAAATAAAACTAAACTATTTAAATATATGTAAAGTATAAAGTATACATATGTATATGTATAGTATATGTATATGTATTAGTAGTATACGTATATGCATGTATTTCTAGCGGATACCTTTTGAACGGCGAAAAACATTTTTTTATCAAGCTTGGTACAAATAATAACCATGGGAAGGACACGATCCCAATTAAATACCAGGTCGTGTGACGTCATTAACCCTGTTTGCTGAGTCATCCATTTTTTTAAGAAATTGTTGAAATTCAAGGTTGTTATTTATCTCCTCGAAAAAGATTCTTAGTTATTTAATAAGGCGCTAAATCGAATAAACCCAGTTCGAAGTCGATACGACGTCTTTGAGAGACTAAAAGTCGAAGAACCGTGGAAAATAACAAAACATTTGATTTATTTTAACCTTAACTCACTCTTACTGGAGGTTTCAATGAGGTAACACAGAGCCCCGAAAAGATGTGTCAGGCCTATGTAATGAGACAAGCTATGCCCCCTCTATGGAACCAAGTATGATCATTTTTATACTAATATCATTTTAGAGCAATGCATAGACAAATAGAACACAAAAGGTCAAAAATTATCTAAATCCTTTATGTTTGTTAAATCATTTAAATCAAATCTAAACATAGATGTGCTGAGTCATCTACAGTAGTTAAAAAGATGATGGTTTGACAGTTTAATAGGGACGGATGTGACAGCCGAGAGAAAACTAAGCGGTTATTGTTTAACCTGTCAAGTAAATTGTTTTCTCTTGAAACCTCTTCCATTTTCACTTCTTTTAACTTTCGTTTCAAATCATTTAAACTTTTTTACTACACTCGATGTTTACTGTCCATTTAGACTCAAATTATGGTGGGTGTTCGATAAAATAAATGCATAGGAGATCGGCTATAGGATCTTGAATGAAGGGGATGATCGATTTGCCATTTAACAAAGTGACCCCATCGAAACAAAAAAAAAGAAGAATCGTCAAAAACGTGTCAAAAACCAAGAACGCACATTTTTGGTACAAAAACCAAGAATAAGAACTCCACATGCTTGGTTCAAAACCTAAAAATGTTACAATCATTACATTAACTGCGCAGGTCCTGTAAATTTGGAGGCAAACTAATACATTAGTATCTTCTTTTTTCACTTTTCTTCATTTATACCGTAGGTATATAGGAAAGGTATTGTGTTTGCGAAAAATCCGAAACCGGGATGTCACCGGAATTATCCGTTTCAGGTGTTTTAAGGACTTTTAAGTGGTTTTTTACAAAGTTGTCTGTGTGTATGTGTGTTCTGTTTGTTATCATCGTAGCTCCTGGTGTATTTATGCTAGAGAGTTGAAACTTTGTACAAAAATCAGTTTACCACTGTAGTTGTGCTATTCGGAAAATAAGTTGTTTATGACTTTATTAACCTGCAATAATGACTCGGCAAAAATTTCGAAAAATCATAAAACGCGGAAAAATGATGCGATCTGATTGAAATATAGCACGCATGTAGCCATGTATAAGACTAATATATGTGCCAAGTTTCATCACATTATCAGCATTAGTTCAATTTTTATTAAATTACTTGTATACGTGTTTTAAAAAATTGAAAAATCGGAAAATGGTCTAATTGAGTTGAAATTCGATACAAGTGTAAACCATTACGTAATAAATAAGTTAACCAAGTTTCGATTCAACCCATTTCTTGCTTAAGGTTCCGTTTCATGCTTTAGAACTTAAGCAGTTACTCAATTGTCAAGCACTGCTCGTAACTCATTTTGTCTGTATTTTTCAAAGGAAGTGCGCATAATTGTCAACTTGGTAATACAAATCTATGCCTCTAAAATTAGCAGCTTAGTTAATGTTTATCTTTAAAGGATTTAGCGCATGAAAAATAAAGAAAAAATGAGTTGCGAGTAGTGTTTGACAATTGAGTAACTCCTTAGGCTTAGGTCCGGAAGTTTAAGCAAGAAATGAGTTATTAAGCACGGAAACACACATCCTAAAAGAAATTCGCCCGACATGCGGACCACCGCGCCAACATTTTTATAATATTTGTTCGCGCAAGTGCCTGACGCCGGGGAAGATTTTGGTGCCATTTTTAGAGTTCGAAAGTTCTTGCGCGAAGATTCGCGGGAACGATGCGATCCTGTCAAATCTGTATTTCTGAACTTTCTTCTATCGCTCTTTCGATAACCGTCTGATAAAAAGTACGTCCAACGGAATTCAATGTCGATGTGCCTAAGTCACAATTTACAACTATGTACTTAATTTGTAACTTTTATTTACAGTATAAGCTTATTTAATTAACGTCCTCTCTATATACTCTACATAAAAACAAAACTTTGCAATCATACATTTTAATCTTTATCAACTTAAATCATAAGTTATTTTTTGACATATATCGACTATCTATTTTCAAAAATAAAAATATATCACTAGGACAAAAATCTTACGTGCCTTGAAAACCCAATAATTACTATTTCTATAAAAGTATGAACAACACCAATAGGTAAAAGCAACCTGACAAAAACTATATTATCATTTTATAACAAAACGATAGTCTGTCTGAAATAGCATTTTAAGAATAAAAAAAACCAAAAAGTAAAAAGCATGATTTATATCATAGAAAATAACCTAAATGACATAGTTTTTTGTAAAGATGTTTGTTTTGATCGGTTTACATATATAGTTTGTTCTTCGTGTTCTTCTTGCTTTATGGCTTAATGTACCAACTGTTTTATGTCAACTGATAGCTTAAAACTAAACGTAGATACAACTTGTTAATTACATATTTAAATAATAACTTATAAGTAGTTTTATAATATATTGCTATAAGGTACTGATATTACCTTTTTACACTTATTTATTATGTTTGACAAATATAATCTGCATATTGACAAAATAAAATATCTAAGAGAAAAAAAAAAACGATGAAAGAGAAAAATAGAGCTAAAGATAAACGTTACGTGAATAAAATAAATTTTCTGGCTCCTAGTTTATAATCGCTCTTGTTTTTTGCACTTAACC